>MU280902.1:41002-82262 GCA_022385605.1 Xylariaceae sp. FL0594
ACCTTACCCCCCCCCCCCCCCCCCCCCCCCCCCCCCCCCCCCCCCCCCCCCCGCCCCCCCCCCCCCCCCCCGAAAGGTGTGGCAATGGCATACAACATAGCATTGCATGGCATAACTATCTATCTATCTAAACCGTTGGTTCTAAAGATGCACAGCTGCATACATATACATGATGTACTGTGAAAAAGCATATATCATATTTTCCTTAATCAAAAGATATTGCATGTATGCAGTGCTCGGGCATCAATTAAGTCTTGACTCCCCCCTTCCAGTTTGACTATGTTTCTTTTACAATTGAATGAAAGGCCACTTTCTCATATAATTGACACTTCCCTAACCTACAAGACTGTGTTAAGTAAGAATATACATTCTCCTATCCCTTGTATAACAGCCCCTTCCCCCTTTTTCTCACCAGCTCAAGTAAGCGGCTCAAACGTGCAAGACAGTCAAGTCAGACCACCACACCTTCTGCCCAGAAGGTGTGGTGGGTCTGCCTTGTGACATAAGAAGTTTCAAGTGAAGAACCAACTACATAACTTGATGCATGCATTGCTGTGGCTCGTTCTCCTTTCTGGACCACTCATAAGATAGGATACGAGATATCCTGGATATATATATGCAGGTGAAGCGCGAACAGGTGATTCAATTGGTGGACGGGGTTATGCAACGCCTCTCTGTCTCAGGACTGAGGAAGTACTGGTTCAACGCAACATGGCGGCCTCCAACTTAACTTGCTGGGGTATCATTGGCTTGGGTTAACAGACTCGAGCCCGATTCCCAGGAGAGTTCTCGGGTTCCCAGCAGCAGCAGAGAGCACAAAGCCATTATCGAGGTGCAAGGAGGTTGGTTGGTTGGTTGGTTGCGTCGGGGCGCCAATTTGATTGATTCTAGTCTAAATACTGGGAACCCGAGTACAAAACAACGCGTTCTGCTCTCACCGGCCGTGTTCGGCGTATACTGTCAATTCGAGATTTCTAGCTACATAAGATGTGTTCTATATATCAAGTTCCTAGTTTAGTGTTACAATAAAGAGATGAAGTATTCCAGAAAAACAAAGATTGTATCGCCCATAGATAGCCCCTATCCAAGTACGGAGTGTACGGAGTGTACGGAAATAAATAAACCAAATCAATCGGCATCAGTGATGGCCAGGACGGGCTTGGTGCTGTTCCCGTTCTGGTCCTCTCCGTCCCACTTGAAAAGAAGACTGTCCCACGGGCCCTGTAGCTCCCTCATGGCGTCGAGCTTCACATATTTCGCCATATCCCTCCCATCGCGCAGGAACACGGGCGCCGCCGACGGCTTAATCTTGTACGGCTGTGTCGATCTCGGTTGCTGGCCAAACATCCGCTTGATCCCCGTGCGCAGGTTGTCCATGGTAGCGCCGGTGACCTTGACCTCGAAGCTGGCGAGGTAGGGCGCGTCCGACTGGCGGGAGAGCAGGATGCCGACCACCAGGTTCGAGGGCACGCCCTCCGTGTCCCGCGGGTTGGCTTCAATCACCCAGCGGACGCCGTTGCGCGTCCTGTTGGACCTGTTCTCGTCGTAGAGGCCGATCGACTGCGCCTTGTCCCAGTACGTCTGCGTCCACTCGGCGGATCTCTCGCGCTCCGCCTTGCCCGTGGCGTTGACGAAGCCGCCGAAGCCGCCTCCCAGGTCCAGCCCAACAGTCGTTCTATTGGTCCGCTTGACGGTGACGGGGTTCTGCCTGTATGTCTCGCCACTGAACGGGGCCCACGCCTCAACCTGCGGCTTCGCCGGCGGTGATCGGCCTTCGTCCATGTCCTTGAACCTGATCTCGAACTTGGCGTGTCGGATCCTCGAGTCCGAGTTGGACGAAAGCCCGACCTTGAAGATGAACAGCGTGAGCCGCTCCGACTTGCTGCTGTCGGCGTACCCGTCGGCCTGCAGGAGCCGCTCAACTTTGATGGTGAAGCCGTCCGGGTCGTCGCTCCAGTACACCAGGTTCCCGTCGCTCTTGAACTGGGACTTGAGCTCTCCGTGCGTCTCCGCGTCTCCGCCCTGGTACTCGGTTAAGTCGAGTTCGATCTCGTCGTCGAGCGTGAGGTAGCCATCGTCGTAGTCGGAATCCTCATAGCCTTCGTCGTACTGCATTATAACGAGGGGTAATTTGTGACCAGCTGGTACCAAGTGTTCAGTCAAGACGAAAAGCAATATGATTCTATGCCTGTCACACGGTGGGGGTCGCCAAGACCCTCAACCACACTTCGTGGCCAACCAACACTGCCAACAACAGTTGTGATAACCTCACTTGCGGTGATTGGCCCGCGGCGCCCCGAGGGGATGCAGGCAGGCGCCAACTCAGAATGCAGAAGTCTGCACGTACGCACCAACACAGAAGAGATGTCAGAATTACTTCCACACGAAGGATATGTCTATGAGTTCAGATGTCTATATAAGGGCGCAGGAAGCTCCATGTAATTACACTCAGTTCAGAAGATCATGGACCCTTTGACGCCATAGTAGATTATTATACAATCTGAAGCTATTCACACTTCCAAGCCCTTGCACACAAGCCCTTGTTACAATGCCTCCAAGTGGACTTGGGACGGCGGATTGGGCTAATGGAGTGAAAAAAAAAATATATATATATATATATATAAGAGTCTCGAAAGGTGAGGAAGTATAGAGAGGTTCGGGGGTTTGAAACCAGGCTGGGAATCAGTCTGAGATATATATTAGACTAGAGCCGTCACCCTCTTGCCTAGACTCGTTCAAGGCTGTTAGTATCGTAAAACAACCCGAAGTGCGTCTACAGGCCATTTCTGCAGAGTGGCTTGCATAAGTAGCGCCGGCTATATTTGGATATTTCTGAACCTCTCTCTAGCCGAGTACTCCTGTAGGCCAGTAACCCGTGGCCACAGATCAGGTGCAGGACGGTCGGCCCGTTGCGAGGCCAGGAGTACCGTCAAGTGCTTGGGTACCCGCTATCGCGCCTGAGGCCCATTTCTGCAACGTCCCCAACTTGTCAGCTGTGTGGCGACAGGATTCGAGGAGCAGGGGGGGGAGGGGCTGGCTGCCTGCAGTCCTCGTAGCATACGAGCTGACCCCGGTGCCAAAGCCATTGTCGAATCAGAAGTTCCAGCAACCACGCAGATCGTCTGGCCTTCATGTAGTGTATGCATATCTGAGCCAGGTGGTCTGCACTTAGCAAGCTGAGGAAGCACAGAAGCGCCCAAAAGAGCTCGTTCTTCTCTGCAGGATCAGTAAGAAAGCAAAGTTGTCACTCTCCCACTGCAATCCCTCCTTCTTCTTTCTCCTGTCGGTGAGCCTGTCAGCAGCCTTTGGTCGGCAGTTGCTTGATATCAAGATTTTCCCATCATGTCCATGATCAAGGCGACATACTCGTCGCCACATAGCACGTCCCACACCAAGGCGGGCATCACCAAGTTTGATACTCGATATGTTGTGCGAGCCCGGCCTAGTCTTAGTGACCGGATAGAACAATGGGTGAAAGGAGAACATGCAGATATGTATTTTCGCGCCGAGCATTACTTGAAGTATTCGAGATGGTGCGCCTTATGCATCATGCACGCCATCTTACAGGACATATATGCCAAGGAGTACGACCGAATGCCATGCCTGGAACCTACAGAGCCTGGCGTGACAGACTTCGAGAGGTAAAGACCCTTCACTGGTTCTGTAAGCATCGCTAAAGTTATCCTCGTAGTTCGTTATTATTCGAACTTATCCAGAGCTCTCCGCCACAGGGTTTGTTTGAAACGAGTTGCCCTGCGACTGACGGGGAATGCGCTCATAGAGGGGCGAGCAGCTCTCCTTTTGCAAAAGCACTGCTTGTCGGATTGGGGGAGCATGCCACATATATGATCGACCAATGTTTGAATTACTTCATCAGTAACCTGGCCAACGACCCCAGGCGCCAGCTGTCCAGGCTGCTGAACGCAAATCGTGCTTTCGCACTTTCTGCAGAATGCTATCTGGTCTACTCCGCAGGGAGCCACGGGTTTGATCCCTTAGAAAAGCTACTGGAGCTCGACCAAGCCGGCTACGAGGATGGTGTTCGCTTCGTCAGAGAAGAGGATCTCCTCTGGGCGATTGAGACTACTGATCAGGAGGCGAGCCCAGAGGACAGTCAGCACTTTCGAATAGCCATGGAAATCATGAAGCGACGGCCCGACTTAAAGACACCTAGGGCGCTCAACGTGTGCTTATCTAGGGAGAATATGCTCCTAGCAGAGTTTGCCTTTGAGGACGCCAAGATTGACAGCTCGGTAGCGATACACATGGTCCTCAGTAAGTTGGAGCAGACATGGGCATTGCCGTCGGTTCAAAAGGCATTATACGATTTGCTGGAAGATGCCGAGGTCGCGACGGAACTCCTGCTCCTAGCGCTGCAGCAAACTGGCGAACTTGAACCTCCGGATGATGCGCGCAAGCCCTCTAACGTTTCGAAAACCGGACCGGACGGTTCTGGGAAGCTTGATAATTCACAGGACGGTCCACCAAGCAAGGCAGGCGATAAGCCCACGCGGGCTACATTTGCCGAAGATATTTTGCCGATGGCAATGAAGCTTGGCGTGGATATCAAAGGACAATTGAAGAAGAGGGAAATGGAATATGTTCTCGAGCTACCCGGCGTGCAGCGTCTTTGGAGAGAGCAGGAAGCGACCGTGAAACGAGAAAGCGAGCTTCACAATGCCGTCCAACGACAAGACGTAGAACTCGTAGAACAAATCTTGCGAGTCAAGCCCGATGCGGTGCTGCAACGGGTGGAAGTCCGGACGTTGGACGAGACCGACAACAGCGTATCCGCCTTGTGGCACAACAACTACATTGTGCCTGAGGGACCTCGGCGGTCCAAGGCTAAGAGGCGATGCGAGTCGAGCGATGTGCCTGATAAGAGGGGACTGATACGGCAGCTACTAGTATCGACAATGATTGAGCAAAGCCCTCGGATGGATACCCTTTTGGGGCTTCTACGGGAGGCGAACGGTGAGTTGATACATCCCAGGTACATCCCATAACTGTACGACGATTAGAATCTGACAGGAACGCGCTGTTGCGGTTGGAAGAGCAATGTAAGTTGTCCCACGGCAACGGGGAAGCGATGGACATTCTACTGATGGCTGTGTCCGGATGACCTCAGTTGGACTTGTGTGCTTCGACATGTCATATTATGGCCTCCCTTCGACATCGGTCAGCGAGCTTCTGCGATCTCTCTACGGAGATCCAAGCGGAGGGAGCGACGGGCCTGTATACGACAGAGCAACACACCTGAAGTTTGAAAGCGTGCTCAGATACGCAGATTTCCCGTCTCTGGACAACGACAGAGGGGATCCGAACATGACGAAGGCGCCTGTTGAGATCTTCAACACCCTGTCATGGCTTCGAAAGTGGAAGGGCGTCAAAAGGATATTATCGCTCAAGGTTTTGGATCGGATGCACCGGCCGCACGACGAATGGGGCATCGCGCTGTGGACACGTCGACTCGGAATCAAGAAACTAGACTGGCGATTTCTTGACATGGCGATATCGTATCTGAAGGACAGCGACATCAAAGAATCCGAGCGCCTTGAAGAGCTCCATTTGTACTCGAGTGGTAAACGAGTTGCCGTGGACCATTGGCTGGGCCCTAACGGAATACGCACTCTGGAACATGTACGTCCACATTACAGAATAGCGAACGCGAGTGGGCGTCTGACAGTTTTGCCACAGCTCCAGACGCTATACATTCACATCATCCAGGTGAGTCTTGGTCTGCCAGACGGATGACGAGGGCGGGAGATGACATATCATTTGCTCACCCTGCTGGACAGGACTGGCTTCCGCCAAAGGCTATAGAAAGGCTGAGAAAAATGATAATGAAAGGCGTTGAGCATATAAACAAGGAGAGGGTTGAGACAGGTCGATCGGCGCTGCAGCTCAGAGTCCTCAAGCAGGATTGGGACTCGACGAAGACGACGCTTTTAGAGGATGATGGAGATATGCAAGTCGTCCTCTTCCAACCAATCGGTCACGGACCACAGGGCATGGTCGCTAACCACCCGGCCTTCTGTATAGCGCACAGAGGACAGTACCGCACCTACACGGCTATATCAAGCAGTACTCGGAGTACTTCCTGTCGCTTGACCTTTCGAAACGACGCGTGCGGCCGACACGCATCGCCATAATAGACAGCGGCATCGTGGATTTCTGGCCTCTGCAGGGAGAGAGAGAAGGGAAGAACAGCCTGCGTGCGCGGATTGCCGACGGGAGCACGTTCATGCATCACGCCGATCGAATGCCGCCGTGGCAGTTCGCGTCCGACCCCCACGGCACGCAGATAGCCAACGTGATCTGCGCCATCGATCCTCACTGCGAGATATATATCGCCAAGGTGACGGAAAACAGACGTGGCATCCTGCCAGACAACGTCGCAGAGGTAAGTCGCTGTCAGCAGGACACCTGCCCTGAGCACTCCCGGAAAAGGGCCCACTAACACGACGTTCCCGTCCCGACCTAGGCCATAATATGGGCCAAGAGCAAAGATGTCGACATCATTTCGATGAGCTTCGCCGTTCCGCAGCCTGCCCATAATAAAAACCCCCTCTATGCCGAGAGGCTGAAGCGGGCGGTAGCTGAGGCGGAAAACGCCGGCATTATCCAGTTCTGCAGCCACGACGACGAGGGCCTGAATAACGAAAAGTCCTGGCCGGCCGACTGTGGGTATGCTAAGATCGTGGCAGCCTGCAACAAATTTGGCAGATTCACCGACCAGAAGCCGCGAAACTACCACTACCAGATCCCGGGCGAGAATGTCTACACCGGAGCCGTGCCGCAACTGGGCAGCAGTGAGTTCATGTCTGGGAGCTCTGTGGCCACGGCGATCGCGACGGGTATCTCGTCGCTGATTCTCTCGCGTCATCGGCTCCGGAACGGTGCGGACGTGGTGCTTCCGGATGGTAGGATAGCCTTTATCGAGAAGGAACTCGATAAGATGTCCGTCGATGTGAAGAGCGACCGAGGTCTCGCAAAATCACCGAGATACATACACCTCAAGGGCTTCGGCTATTTTACCAGCAATACGATGGAAGGGGGCAAGGTGCAATATAACTGACTTGGGTAGGTCACTTACTACGTGGTGCACCAGAACCCGGAGGCAAAAGGGTTGATTAATCAGTACGGGTTAGACTGGGAGCCCTAGAGGTACCTAAGTTATAGGTTAGGTAGGTTAGACTGCAAAGGCTCGGTAAAAGAGAGAGTTATTAAGGAGTCACTGTAAGGGCTATGGCACCACGTGAGGCAGTTGCACTGGAAACTCTGGCCCGATCAGCTACTTATGCAAGGGATAAATCAACACAAATCAAGCAGTAACTACTTAATTGTAACGAACGTCTTTTATTGTCTATGACTTCTGGAGATGAGGGAGAAACTCAAAGAAAACCAAGTACTGAGAAAAAGCACATAAAGAGGAAAGAACCAGTGTTAGGGTAAAATGCAGAGAAACCCAAAGGAAAAAGAGGCAGCAAGGAAATAAAACAAGGAGAGGTGCAGAAGATCTAAGGTAAAAAGAAGTGCAAAGTGCAGGGTAAAGTAGAAGATAGGTAAAGAAAAGTGTAGGGCAGAAAAGGTGCAATCAAAAGAGGTTGAAGAGTAAAAGAACGTGGAGGGTGAAGGAACGTGGGTGATAACTTTGGGCGCAAGGCGACATGTATGATGTAGATAGGTAAAGAACGTGGTCCCGTGGGTGAAAACCGTGGAGGGCAGAAAATATGGAGAGTGAAAACAGGTGCCTGTGTGACTGCTGTACAACTGTAGTCTAGTCGGGGAAGGCATGTAGGTAGCGTGTACTGTAGAGGGTAGCGTGTACAGCAGCATACTGTGTCGGATCGCGTGTACTGTGGAGCGTAGCGTGTACAGCATACTGTTGAGGCGAGCCTGTACTGTGGAGAGGAGTGTGTACTGTGGAGGGGAGTGTGTACTGTGGAGGGGGGTGTGTACTGTGGAGGGGAGTGTGTACTGTGGAGGGGAGCGTGTACTGTAGAGGGAGCGTGTACTGTGAGGGTAGTGAACTCAAAAGGGTAGGCGTACTGTGAAGGGTAGGTGTACCGTGAAGGGTAGCGTACTGTAAAGGAGGATAGCGGGTACTGTGTTGGGTGTACTGTGTTGGATGGAGAGGAAATTGTTTGGCAGATAGCAGAAACGAGTCAAACCCTGTTTTCCCTCTTTTGCATCCGTGATCCTGTCTAACAGAGGAGTTAGAACAAGTCTCAACACGCTCGGCTATTAGATGCCTAGGTAGGCACTCACCTCCAATATCGGTGTCTTCATGGCTAGAACTGCCCTCACAGTTAAAAGTTGACAAAATTACCCTTTTTCGACCCGCACAAGCTCCCTTGACAACTGCTCTTTCTCACGCCCTCAGTTCAAGGCCCCCTAATGAGCGCTGCGAGCTCCTTGTGGCCATGCTTGTGAGCAACCTCAGATGGTGTTAGTCCATTACCGTTCCGATCCTGGGCGGCTGCCAATCGACTTCGAGTCTGTTGCTGCAAATATCGGAATGATTTGATGTAGTTCTTCTCAGCAATGATGTGCAGGATGTTATTTTTGTCGACGTCGCGATGCGCCATGTCGGCCCCCTTTTGTTTGAGCTCGCTCAACACTTTCATCGCCCAACTGTCGTCTCCAGCTTCCATTGCCGAGAAAATGGCGGTTCTCTGCTTGGAGTCCTGAGCATGGACATCTACAGACCCCTGACCGTCGTTTACTATAAGCAACTTGAATGATGATTCAAGGCGATTGCGAGCCACGATGTGGAGAACCGAATCTGTTTCCCCAGGGACATGTACAGTCGGGTCGGCACCTTGAGAAATCAGTAGCGAGGCAATCTTGTCGTTACCTTGACGCACCACCCGAACCAAGGCAACGTCCCTGCATCGGGTCTCGCTCGAGCCAGCCGGGAGACCGCTCTTTGCTAGACAATATTCAGTGATGAAATTGGCGAGTCTAGTTTCCAGTTGCCGCAGGGGCCAGTGGGCGCACTCAGCTTCGAAGAGCTCCACGAACTTCTCCTTATCATTGCGGGCCTGTCCGAGGGCGGCTAGCCGGTTATTGGCGGCAGCGGTCGCCATCGCAGTATTGGTCGCCATCGTGGTATCGGTACGCGGAAAAGCTTCGAGTACGATTATTGGGCCGGGGTTTAGCGGCAGCATCCCAAGTGGCTGATGGTCGTGATGGTTCGTCTGCGTCGGGCTCCTGTCTATCTCGCTCGATTCAGTCAACTCGGTCACCCGTTGTCGAGAGCGCAGGTGGCAGCAAAGGGGGGTGGGTAATTCGTCGTCTGGTGTTCAGAAAGCTCGATGCGGTTGACTCTCGTATTCTCCGTTGAGATGATCAACTCAATATTCGTGTATCGGGATGAACTTGTAAGTGCTTCTTCTGATGATTTGTCTGTGTCGCTTCCTGACTGCAGAAACGATGCCATGATCGACGGCGAATACATACTGAGCTTGGGAGACATGTTGGCTCATCGTCAACGCAAGCACGAATGCTGTTAACAAAGAGCAGAGTGAAGAAAAAGAAGAAGCAGTCAGTTGGTGTCAAGCAAATTCCTAGTATGTTAGCACGAAGTCAATCGAAATATACGTGTATGAGGGCTAACAGATCAAAGAGAAAGGAAGGCTTCTTTGATTGTCTAGCTAGGCAGAGAGTCAGTCATGAAGAGATGTATAGTTTGAAGCCAACAAAATCATAGAGAAAGGAGAACTATGCGCGCTTTCCAAGCCGACCGGAGAGTCAGTAACGATTTCGCGACCAACAGCCTTTTGCTTGTGCTCGTCGCATGCAGAGTATTTTTACAGGAATGGTCTTCCTGGGTGTGCGCGTCTCCTCAATGAGCGCGCTCTCAGTTGGGTACGTGGTGATGAAAACAGAAAACCAGAAACTCCTTCTGGTTCCCTGAAATGTTTACCTAACGGACCAAAATAGAGTTCTTTGAATTCGTTGGCATTTGCGCAGATGTGCTACAGGGGGTCAACATTCCCCTGATTTTTGCTATGACGATGAATCAACAGGCAGCTTGTAGCTGTCCCTTTGCCACACAAAGAGGAAACACCAGCCAGACCAGCAAAAGCACAACGACAAGATCCGTCTGGGAGAGAGAGTGACATGGTCCATCGCTATGTTCAAGCGGCCCTTGCTTAGAGATGGCATTCCTGCAAAATTGCCGAGTCCGGCTGATCCGAAAAGTCCCTGCTGCCAAATGAACAGCTGGTGTCCCTCTATGTACTTACAAACGCTTCCTTGTGAGCATTCAAGGCCCTGACACCTGGTATGTGTACTTGGGTAGCGACGTGGAATCATCGCTTCCGCCTCACTAGGTTACCCAGGCGCCCGTGATGCCGGATTCCAGGTTCCGGTTGTCTGCCGCCGGTTGGGGAGACCATCAGCTACACGTAGGATACCTTGTGCGAGAGCCCGATTTCCCTTATCACTTGCTAATATCATGTATCATCATGTATCGATGAAGGGAGCATTCCAATCGATCCCTCGCCTGCTTGTACTTTGCCTAGAGCCCATCTCGAAGTATAGCGACAAGGCTGTCGCAATACTTTACGCATTGCAAGTTGTAACAGGTACTTCTCCAGCAAGTGCCGACTTGCATGTCAGGATAGGTACATGTAGGTACTAGACTAGGTATGAGCTTTAAGGATACAGTATTCCTTCTAACTGGGCATGGTTCTTGTATTGCTTGCCGTACATGTTTAGAACAGCAGAAACAATTTTCTCTTACTTCTCCCTTTCAAAACTATATAGACTAACTATCTTTAATATATAACATTTTGCAACCTTTAACTGTTTGCTAGTAGGTAATTTACCAAAGAAATGATTGTGCTTCCTTTGTTGTCCAACAGCCTGGATAAATGTTTGGGGATGCTTACTTAGGACCAGAGTGCTGGAAGAACCTTGCATGTCCTGTAGGACAGCACCTACCCAGCCCACTGAGCTGGTAAAGCCAGCGCGCTAAGCCTTACTCCCCCTTGGGGTTGTCAAGAAGAACAGCAGCACCAACAGTACTGCTGTACCTGCATAGAGTTAGGTACTATGTAACTACCTGTACCTTGGCACAAGGACAGAAGTACATACTTACCTGGGCACCCTGGCAAGTAAATGGACAAAGGGGAGCTGGATAAAACCAACAGCTAGCTTTGCCGCTCACTATTACTGCTGTACATTTTAGTAGGTAAGCACTTATCTGCAGTCACTTATCATGCGTTCAACTTAATGCATTACTTGAGATCTGAGCCAACTATCTTACACTGGTGATGCTAGACTAGTATTTGACAGTTTACACGGGTTAGGTTCTAGTGCACATGGCTTGCGGGTAGGTGCATGTTGATCTGCAGGGATCTAGGGTCTGAAACATCTTAGCCCTTGGTACCCAATAAGCTTGACACCAAATTATCTGGAAAATAAGTATACTGTGTAGAAGATAAGTAAGTACCTAGGTACAGCAGTGCACTTCCGTACAAGATAAGTATTGAGCAGGGAGATTATGTACTCGGGATATCTTTAAATACATATCCTTCGCTTGTTCTAATTGCTTATCTTGAGCTTGGAGTATGTATGGTCTGCATAAATTCCTCCACTGTGTGTGAAATATGTATGATTCTTTTATTAGCATCAAGTGGGGAGCAGCACCTAACCTTACCTGGTATACAGGGATGCCATGGAATGGATTACGACACTGAAGCCAGGAGCAAAGGGAGAGACTACCTGGTACGTACCGAAGACGCCTGTAACAATTCCCCTATCCATTTTGCCCTTCCATCTCTCCCTCGTCCTGCCCCCGTCAATCTCACCTTTTCTCCTCCTCCCATCTCTGTTTCGCAAGTTCCCATCACTGAGCCAGCGATGTGCTCAAGCTCTATCAGATGCCACCACGCGATGCCAGAGGTTAGTATCAATCCTTTCCCACGACCCCATGCCACGTTCGACAGTCTAACGCTCGACGAGACTAACCTTACCTTGACGAACTAGGCCCGATATCCAAAAAAAAACGCGACGTCTGCTAGTCACACATACTCGCCGATCTCATCAGCAGCACCTTGAGCTCTTCACTTGCGTAGTCCCTCCTCTCGCGCTTCGGCATCTGCCGTCTTGCCCCTTCCCGGCTCTCGAACAAACCTGATAAACCAAGAACTCGACCGGGCCGCAAATTCCGACCGCGTACCTACCATGAAAGAAATGACCGAGACCGGATCCTTGCCACCAAAAGGCATCCGCGTGTCACCACTGCACAGCTATCAAGCAGGCGGCCGGCATATCGAGTTGATGGAAGAAAACCACACACGAATCCCTTACTACCTATGGCGAAGACGACTTCGCCTTGGCGTCGTTGTCTCGATCGAGGCGGGTAGCGGCCCGCGCAGCAATGAACGCTTGGTATAGCTGCTCAAGTGCGCCCTGGCACAGGTCCAGGTAGTCGAATTAGACACGAACTACACCGCCACCACGTCGCATACTTTGCTTCACAACAGCCCCGCTGTGTAGAGCCCTTCCGGGCTGTCACACAGGACACGCATCTGCGTGTATTAGAGCGGGCATCGTCGCCGCAGAAACTGTTTCGCTTCTGCAGGGCTGGTTAGCCGCGAACTCGACCCCTGTTGGCGGCTCATACATACGCGGGTGATTCTGTGAGAACAAGGAATGGTAGGCGATAGCCCGCCCGGTGTGCCGGGAGGACACCTAGTCTGCCAGCGGGTTAGCACCGAATTTGAGGCGCACACGAGGCGGGCTCGGCCAGATCGAGTTGACGGAAGGAAAATACACAAATCAATAAGCACACGAGAGGACCTGCCTACGACAACACCACCCAGCAACTCCAAGCAACGTCGGTTGCTCTGACGTTGACGACATCCAAGGGAATGAACACTACCCGCGTCTCCATCGCTCCCGATCTCAAAGCCAGTGTGGCAGTCGAAAGCGCTGATTCCCCGGGTTTCTCACGTTGCAGCATTAGTGGAGAGTCCCACTGGTCCGGAATACTTGCGCATTCCGGCATGCATATCCGCAGCGACTGTTTGGATGCGCACCCTTAGCAATGCAGAGGCGCATTACCAGGACCCTTGAATCTCCATCAGCACTGGTCCAATGCGATGCGCAGTCACTTTCCTCATGCGGAACGGAAGCACGGCGAGGGGTACTTTTTGGTTAGACGCGTAGTATCCCCGACTTGGCCAATATGCGGTCGAATGAGAGCTCAGTGTTCCGATCTGTCTCCTGTTTATTATATTATCTTACAGGTCCGTCCAACAAACATCCCACAAAGAATGTCTTTGATCTAACATCTCTTCGTTTGGGAAGTAATCCTGCCCACGCAAGACTTCAAGATGTTCAAATCCTTTCGCATGCTACTCCCGCTAGTAGCGGCGCTGCCACTCACGTCTCCAGTCGTCGCCGACACGACCACTACCATCGACGCAAAGTCAAACAGGGGCACCTGGGAGGGATGGGGCGTGTCGCTATGTTGGTGGGCCAAGAGGTTCGGCTCGAGGGACGACTTGGCCGACATCTTCTTCACCCTCAAGTCGACGCAGTATAGCGGCCAGACACTGCCGGGCCTCGGGTTCAACATCGCCCGCCACAATGCCGGCGCGAGCAGCTGGAACACCTACAACGGGGCCAAGATGGTCGTGTCGCCCAACATCAAGTCCTCCCGGCAGATGGAGGGCCACTGGCTGGACTGGGCCAGCACGGACCCGTCCTCGAGCAGCTAGAACTGGTCCGTCGACGCGAACCAGCGCGCCATGCTGCAGAAGGCGCGCGACCGCGGCGCCAACCACCTCGAGCTCTTCTCCAACTCGCCCATGTGGTGGATGTGCAAGAACCACAACCCCTCGGGCGCCAGCGACGGCGGCGAGAACATCCAGTCGTGGAACCTCAAGGACCACGCCGTGTACATGGCCACCGTCGCCAAGTACGCCAAGGATCACTGGGGCATCGCGTTCGAGTCCGTCGAGCCGTTCAACGAGCCCATCGCCAACTGGTGGAAGGCCGACGGGACCCAGGAAGGATCGCACGTCGACGTGGCCACGCAGGCTACCATCATCAGCAACCTCCGCACGGAGCTGGACAATAGGGGCTTGCAGTCTGCCATCATCTCCGCGTCGGACGAGTCGTACTACGACCAGGCCGTGTCGACGTGGCAGGGCCTGGGGTCGGCCGTGCTCGACAAGGTGAAGCGTGTCAACGTGCACGGCTACCAGTACGGAAGCGGGAGGAGGGACACGCTGTACAGCGACGTCTCGAGCAAGGGCCAGAAGCTGTGGAACAGCGAGTACGGCGAGAGCGACGGGACGGGCAAGCAGCTGGTCAGCAACCTCCTCCTCGACTTCCGCTGGCTGCGCCCCACGGGCTGGGTGTACTGGCAGGCCATCGACGGCGGCGGCTGGGGCCTCATCCAGGGCGACAACGACGCGGGCACGCTGAGCACGGTGAACGGCAAGTACTACGTGCTGGCGCAGTTCTCGCGCCACATCCGCGAGGGCATGCGCATCCTCGACGGCGGCAGCGACAACGTCGTCGCTGCGTACGATGCCGCGAACCAGAAGCTCATCATCGTCGCCGTCAACTGGGGAGATGCGCAGTACCTCAACTTCGACCTCTCCAAGTTCTCGCAGCCGTCCAGGGACGGGGCCAAGATCACGCGCTGGCACACACAGATCGGCTCGGGCGACAAGTATGTGCAATACTCTGACACTACGATGAGCGGGACGAAGTTCTGGTCCAAGTTCAACAAGGAATCTGTGCAGACCTTTGAGGTCCCGCAGGTCGTATTGTAATTAGCTGTCCACTTGGGAGACGCGCAGTGGGCATACTCTTGAAGCTACCATTTCCCTAGCCGTGTATGTCAAGAAGTCCCCGGAGCCGATGTGTGTGTCCATCCTTGCGGCGTGACACCCATGTAGCCCGAGAGTGAACTATCGGAATGCTCCGCAAACACGTGCCAACATGGTGGTGATGCCCTTAGTATCCTCAACCACGGCCGCTCTGCTGTGGAGAGCGGGTTCATGAGGCCGCGTGAACGGTTACACGAGATCGCCCCAACTGAAAGTTGAATACAATTGTAGTTTGGTAAGGCCCCGATGAATCGTAGTCCCACGCTTTGAAGCCCTACAGACATATGTTCACCGGAGCCTCTGATCAAGCCGACCTTACAGGTACCCAGGTATGATACTGCAGTTCCAAAGTGGCCCTGTGCCCGACGTCGAGGAGCAGTAGAGTACCTAATGAGTTGGGTAACCTAGGTACCTAATTGATAAGTATCATACCTAACCTAGACGTCGCGACGATCCCACATCGGCGAGCGACCTCCTCCTCTCCCCATCTGGCTCACGTACTCCTGGACCTCGAGCTTGATGATGTGCTCCCCGGGTATGACGACCATGCCCAGGAATCTGGACGTCATGTCCGCCTTGAAAGTGCCTTTCCCTGAGCCAGAAGAAGCGGCGGCGGCGGCGGCGGCTTCGGCGACTTTTTGCGCGGAGGGTTGTCTGTATTCGTGCGTGTGTGCTAGCACGATGTTGGAGTCCTGTGTTTTAAGGGGGTTTTGCATTAGCGTTGTAAGTGAGTCTATGCATATATATTTATCACGTCATTATGTATGTATGTGGGAGAAATGTACAGGAAAGTGAGAAAAAAGGGTGGGGGAAAAAACGAACAGTATCGGTACACTTGAAAGTGCCGACGAATAAGCGGCCATCGGTCACGAGCACGTGGAAGGTCTTGTTGATGAGCGATTGCAGATACTCTTCCGCCTCGGCCTTCTCGGGCGATGAGGAGGCTGAATCTGGTTTTGAACTAGGTTGTGGATGTGTAGTTGAGTATGGTGAAGACTCCTCCATTCTCTCGCTTGTTGCTGTTGAGCCGAGGTTTTGGAGTTGGTTGGTGAGAGCTTGCATATTTGATGCGATGTGATGTGCTCTGTTCACTTTTGAGGTGTCATATCACTGCGCAAAACTTTGTGTATTTCTTTACAGCGCTGAGATAGTTGAAGGGAACCGCGCAGTTCTCTTCTCGTGTGACAGAATGGATGAAGCAGGAAAGTAGATAGATGAGTAAAGCGATGTTGTGTGTAGAGATGGATTCATCATTCATGGAATCAACATCCCAGACATGGACAAGTTTGGGAGCGCAATGTACTGCTGTACTCCGTACTGCCTTATGTAATCAGACTTTCTAAGGGGCGGTACTCGTCTAACTGCATGGCTTTACTCTCCGCTATACTCACTGGATGCATACGCCGTCACGTACGGAGTATTCCACACTGTTGCCACCGTCGAGGTGTCGCTGCATTTTCCCAAGATTATCAATCTCCATAGACTTCTTTTGGCATTACATTGCACTGGAATGTAGGCCGTGTTGTCATCCCTTGCCGTCTTGGAAAGTCAACTTGCGACGTTCAACAAAGGGAAGTTGAGGGAAAGTCCAGGGTAGGTTCTTCCGGGCTCACCTTGCCTGGGCAAGGAGCAATTTGACCGTTCAACGGCCGGCTGAAGCTGGTCAACGGCAACAAGAGGACCGAAGCCCGCTCTCCGGCGCTTCAATCCGCAGCTTCCGTTAAAGGCATAGGAGGACCTTGTGTACTGATAAGAGGTTGAGTAATATGGCTGTACATATATTCATTACTCTCTCTAAAACATAGGTTTTCTCGCAGATGCATGCTAATTCACTGTGGCATAGAGGTCTATTAACCTTTAAACCACCCCTTTTACTTCCAAAGTGGTGATATCTTGGATTTTATATCGAACAGAATATGCTCTACCGTGGAACATTACAACAAGTGTTGTGAATATATTGACAAGTGCCAAGTCGCTACCAAGTTCTCACATTCTCCCTGCGTAGCTCCCTAAATTTACCGTGTGAATTGTCACAACTTCTGCTGGCACTTGTCATCTCTACCCTTCTAAGGTTACCTGGTAGTGTGGAATTGATCACAGTTTTCACACTGTACCCACCGGGACCCAGAAGGCAATTGGGCCGTCACCGCAATCAATTGTGGATTTCGAAGGAGCGGCGAACACTTGGCCTGAACTTGTCGTCTACATAGTACCTCTCTTCTGCCCAAAGTCGAGGAGGACCCTGAAACTTGGAGGTTTCGTTTCGTTGATGATTCATACCTTCATACCTGGACCTTCTGCTACGTACCTCTTGTTTTTGTTTTTTCATAGATCATTTACATAGCACCGGTAACCTACCTACCTATCGAATAGAATCCCGGTCAACCTTTTAGAACTCTGGGATACGTTGTCTTGTTCTTCCGTCGAGCTATGACCGTCGCGTGGATGGCGTGAATCCATCGTTCCAATTTCCATTTCCACTTTGACGGCTACCTGTAAAAAGGGGTCGGGCCACCACCCATTCGTACTGTCGCTAGAAGAGAGCAAGGCGACCCCGAGGCGACCTTACCATTTCCCCTGCGCCGTTGCGATTCCCCGATCGACGCGCCTCTAAAATGAAGCTCACCTCCGTCGTCGGCCTTGTCGTATGCGGCCTGGCTGGCTTAGGCACATCGTCTTTGCACCCTCGCAGCTTCGAATCGAACGACTACTACGTCCTCGAGATCGACTCGGCCACGAACCCAGATCATGTCGCCGCCCGCTTAGGACTCAGAAACGAGGGCCAGCTGGGCGAGCTGGCAGGTCATTACATATTCCGCGCACCGAGGACCGACGAGGACATCGTCAAGAGGGAGGTGCAGGAGCGACGGAGGAAACGGTCGCTGGGCGGCGTGGACGTCATTGATGGCGTCAAGTTCTCACAAAAGCAAAAGCTGCGGCCTCCCATGCCGAAACGCGTCATCCCGCCTCCTCCTGCCGGTTACTTCCCCCGTCACAGGCGACAAGAGTTCCCGGATGTCAAGGCGGTCCAGAAACAAAAGGCGGTGATGAAGGCGCTGGACATCCAGGACCCCATCTTCACCGAGCAATGGCATCTCTTCAACTCCGTCCAGGTCGGCCACGACCTCAACGTCACGGGCGTCTGGTTGTCGGGCGCAACCGGCAAGAACGCGACCGTCGCAATGATAGACGATGGACTGGACATGTATAGCAACGATCTAAAGCCAAACTACTATGCCGAGGGCAGCTGGGACTACAACGATAACAGGCCGGAGCCTAAACCGACGCTGAGCAACGACCAGCACGGTACGCGATGCGCCGGCGAGGTGGCGGCGGCCAAGAACGACGTCTGCGGCATGGGCGTGGCGTACGAGTCCAAGATTGCCGGTATCCGCATCCTCAGCGGTCCCATCAGCGACATCCACGAGGCCGAGGCCATGAACTACAAGTTCCAGCACAACCAGATCTACTCGTGCTCCTGGGGCCCGCTCGACGACGGCAAGTCCATGGACGCGCCCGGCATCCTCATCAAGAAGGCCATGGTGAACGGTGTGCAGAAGGGCCGCAGTGGACTTGGATCCATCTTCGTCTTCGCTACCGGCAACGGCGCCATGTCCGAGGACAACTGCAACTTCGACGGCTACACGAACAGCATCTACAGCATTTCCGTCGGCGCCCTCGACCGCGAGGGCCATCATCCGTCTTATTCCGAGTTATGTTCTGCGCAGCTCGTAGTAGCATACAGCAGTGGAGGTAGCGACTCTATCGTAAGATCCCTTCCCTCGTTTCTCTGTTTTGATTTCGACCCAAGGCGCCCGTCTGACAAATACTCACGTATACAGCACACAACCGACGTCGGCGTCAACAAGTGCACCAACGCCCACGGTGGCACATCGGCCGCTGCGCCCTTGGCTGCCGGCGTCTTCGCTTTAGCCCTAGACCTCCGCCCAGACCTGACATGGAGAGATATCCAGTATCTTACAGTCGAGAGTGCCGTGCCCGTCGAGCTCAGCACTGGCGACTGGCAGACGACTACGATCGGCAGGAAGTACAGCCACACTTTTGGATACGGAAAAATCGACGCCTATGCCTTCGTGGAGGCCACGAGGAATTGGAAAAATGTGAAGCCTCAGGCTTGGTACTTCTCGCCCTGGCTCCACGTCAAGAAGGAGATCCCTCAGGGAGATAAGGGACTGTCGGTCCATTTCGAAGTCACCCAGGAGATGCTCTATAAGGCCAACCTCGAGCGGCTAGAGCATGTCACCGTGACCATGAACGTCAACCACACCCGGCGAGGCGATCTGAGCGTCGACCTCATCAGTCCCAGCAAAATCGTCAGCCACATCGCGACGACGAGGAGTCACGACGATAGCGAGGATGGGTACAACGACTGGACATTCATGAGTGTAGCGCATTGGTGAGTATCGTGCGGGAGATTCTCCCAGCTGGGTTCAAGCTAATCGTGATCGTGTTTAGGGGAGAATCGGGCGTGGGAACCTGGACGATCATCGTCCGCGACACGGCCGTCAACGAGTTTAACGGTACCTTTATCGACTGGCACCTCAAGCTGTGGGGTGAAAGCAGGGATGCCTCCAAGGCTACCCTCTTGCCCATGCCGAGCGAGGACGACGATGCCGACCACGACGTGATACCGACTGTTACCCCTAGCGCCGCCACGACCACCTTGCCCCCTCAGACCGAGACGAGCAAGACGGCCGCTGCCACGCCTATCACCGAGGACATCCCACAGAGACCCGGAAAACCAAGCAAGACGAGCAGCACGCAGGAAGTACTACCGACCACGACGCAACCTGCCGCTGCCGAGTCGACTACGGCCGCGACCTCGTGGCTGCCGTCCTTCCTGCCATCCTTCGGCGTCTCTTCGCGGACGCAGGTATGGATCTACAGCGCCCTCGGGCTCATCGTGGCGTTCTGCCTGGGGCTCGGGGCGTGGCTGTGGTGGGTGCGCCGCAAGAGGCTGCAGAACAACCCCAGGGACAGCTACGAGTTCGAGCCGCTCAACCCGGAAGACGCTGCGGCCGGAGGAGCAGGCGGTGGGGGTCACGAGAAAGGCAAGCGTCGCGGCGGCGAGCTGTACGATGCCTTTGCCGGCGGCAGCGAGGACGAGGGCTACGATGACCATGATCATCATAGTTTGGTGAGCGCGGAGTCTGATTCTGAAGATGGCGAGTCGCGGGGTAGTAGTAGTAGGGCGCGGTAGTTTGAGGCCGGGGAATTGTTTAGGTTAGGTTGTGCTGTGTTGAGTTGTGTGTGATTTTTTGTTCCATGGACAAATAAGCACAGGCAGGTTAGATAGTTACGTAGGGAGGAAAAGGGGTTGTTGATGTTGATGTTGCATTGCATTGCATTTGCTCTCTTGCCTATAAAGTTGTGGTTGTCTATAGTATGGTAGTATTGTGTGGGGCACTACTGATTTGTTTGTTCTCCATCTTTTTCTTCTTCCTCTTGTTCCTTCTTCATCGTTGAAACATTATGCCTAGGGAAAGGCGAGGCAAGTTTTTATGGGGTTTTTTTGCATTACTTGTTTCCTTTTCTTTTTTCTCTGTTCCTGGATGGCATGGTCAAGGTAGTCAGCATAGCATTGTATGAGAATATCAAAACTCTTCCTTACTTTTCTACGTTGACTGTTTTATGCTAACATATCTAGGCCTTAACTTAACCTGGAGGGATAATGCGTTGCTTGCTTTATTGATTTTGCATTTATGTTATATTATATATAGATGTCTTGTCTTATCTTTCTTTTTGCTGTTACACTACTTAATATTAAGCAAGGGATTGTTTGTGTTCTGCATTAAGTAGGTGTAAGGTAAGGGATAGTAAGGTAAGTCCTGTCTAACCAAGGTTAAGGTTATACGTTAAGGCTCGACCGGGTCTGTATAGATCCTAAGTTGTACAAGTAGAGAAACAGTACGAACAAAACACCTCTAGGTCAACTCATTAGGAAAGGCATATATAATATTTTTGAACCTGCAACAACACTAGGGATTTATATATCTTGCTTCCCTTTTATCTATCTATCTATGTATCTATTCTATACCTATCTTGACATAAAGCATACCTTGTATATCAGGACATTTGTGATTGATTGCTGTTAAACCTTAAGGGTTAGGGTTAGCTTTACCAACACTAATTAGATACACACTTTGCAAAGTTAAGCATATATATATATAGTTATTAACTACTTATTTGCTTGCTTCTAGTTTGATATAATATAAGATAACTTCATTTTTGCTCCTGTCACTAAAGCAGAAGCGAAAAGAAAGGAAAGAAACTGAGAACAAAAACTCCCTTTTTAAGGTTCCCTTCTATTTCTTCCATAACCTGCATGCTAGTATATACCTATACATCCTCTACAGCCTCTTCTGTTATATAGACAGACTCCAAGTTCTAACTAACTCTTGGGAATGTGATTTTTGTTCTCATCCCCAAGAAGAAGGGTTGGTTGTCTTGCACAAACATATTTCAAACAAATACACCAAGTAAAAACGAAAACCTGCCTCATTTCCTTTCTTTCTTTCTCTGTAAAATCTTCATTGTAACTTATTCTATTATTCCGCATTTCAAACTCCGTCCCATCCTTCCCTTATAAGTTTTAAAACGACAAACTAACAAACAATTTTGTAGCTAGCTCTTTTCAATAGGGGGTAGCAGTAGCCCACCTACGATTGAGGTTCCCTGTCTTAATTCCTCTCCGACTCATTCCTCCATGGCAAATGATACCAAGTAGGAATCAGGCTTAAGCAACTGCACTGCATTGCCCATCCTAGCCATTTAAGACCGACCCATCGTCATAAATGTGCTTAACTGGGCCTTTCTTGTAAAGTCTTAAAAAAAGCCACAACAACTCGCAACCTCATTCGAAGAGGAGGAAGAAAAGGAATGCCCGTTCATAAACCCATTACACCAAAGTCCAGTTCCTTCTAGTTACTCTCCCCGGCAAACGGCGGCGGGCTGATCCCCTCCCTCTCCATGTTGCGGATATACGTCTCCCAGACGTCGATGACGCCGTCGTAGAACTCGATGTGCGAGTCCGCGAGCGCGCCGAACTGGTGCTTGAGCTCGATGCGCTTGATGCGCTCAAAGTCGACCACCTCCTTGACCACCTCCTCGTCGAACATCTGCGAAGTCTTCTTGGCCCGCTCGACCTCGGTCGTCAGCTCATCGATCCTTATCTCGAGCTTCCGTCTCCGCTCGCGCCGGCTCGCCTCGTGGTCCACGCCGCGGACGTCCTCGATCTTGGACCGGATGAACCCCCCCGCGCCGCCGAGCGGGCCCGAGCTCGCGTAGCCCGACTCGAGCGCGTCCCGCTCCATCGTCGACTTGTTGAGGTACTCGGTCAGCTGCTCGTAGTCCAGCTGCTTCTGTTCCCGCGCCTTGAGCAGGTTCTTGAGCGCGAGGCTGTATGCCTGCATGTCCCGTAGGCTACCGAGGTAATCCTGGTCCGTATGCTCGCGCAGCTTCTTCAGCCCCGCAGCCGAATCCTCTATGCTGGCGGCAAATCCGTGTATCGCCCTCTCGACGCCCGGCTCCAGTGTGATGAGTTTCTGGAACTGTTCTGTGAGATCGCGCAGGTCCGCCTCTATGTCCGTCTCCCGCCGCACGACACGAGCCACCACCTTTTCGACGTGGCCCAGGTCGTCGTCCAGCTTGTCGCTCTTCTCCCGTACTTCGATGAAGCGCTTGTCGTGCTTGTGCACTTTTGTGAAGGCGTTGATGAAGGTGTCGGCAAAGTTATCAAAGACCCCACCACCACTCTGGTCAGACCCGGCACTGGTCCTACCAGCGCGGGCCCGCATCGTGGCGTTCCAATCGGGGGACTCCAAGAAGGTGTGGAGAATGGGTGCACGGCGGAGGATCGGATGGAGCGTTATCCGCGTCAGAAAGCGCTGGAGCGAATAGGCCCGGCGGTTCATGAAGTCGGGCCCGAACCGGTCGCCGCGGACATACTCCATGCGCTGCTTGTCGGGGAGCGGAGGCACAGCGCATGCTGGGTACTCTTTCGATAGGGTCTTGGACAGGAACACGAAGTCGGTAAAGCGGCGTCGTGAGGTGAATGTCGGCTTCTGGAAGGAGGGGAAGGTAGACTAGATTTCGGTAGTAGACACGAGCACGCAGGTCAGCAGTGCTCTCTCTGTTCGAGCATGCGCCATCTTACGTTTGTGGTAATCAGATAGGATACAAATGCATCCTTGGTCCCGTCGCTCTCCTTGCGTGGCTCCGAGACGGTACACTCGAGGATGTCGCCGGTCAGGCCGGGGTCTTGGTGTTCCAGCTCCTCGCCGTGCTGCTGGTCCTCGTGTGTGGGCGGCTCGGCTTCTATGTTGGGCATCGGCGCACTCCCCTCGGCGATTGGCGTATTGCCCTCGCTCTGCCACGAGATACTCGAGAAGTTATCATGATCGATGACCGCCATCGTCGGTCAACAGACGGGCCCCGAAAGCCGCACGCTTAGGCTGGACGTCGGTACTGTTTATATTGACCGCTTATTGCAACATAGAAGAAGGCGGGGTTATAACTGCCAGTTGTAAGTCTGCCAGGAATATGCTCAAGTATTGTAGATAGGTCGTTGTTATTGTCTGTTCATAAACTGGACCATACGCTGTTCTGTCCGAGAGGGCTGAGAGGTTCGATGGCGAGATCGGTTGTTCTAGTGGCATGCATGCATTGGAATGTGTGGTAGGGGATGTTGGAGGCACTGAAACAAACAGCTGAAAGGAAGCTCCCGTGGATACGCCGTTAGGTAAGAAGAACACAGTGCTTTGGGCTGGCGTTGAGACGGAGGTGACGACAACGTCACGCACAGCCCCATTACTAAGGCCTAGTTTAGACCCACTTTATTCCCAACAACGGCATACTACATATGTTTGTATACAGTATCCTCTAGATACACAGATAATATTAGGTTACATACCAAGTCAAATGCCAACAAGATCCCTTGCTTCCTAAAGTTACACACACATTCCCACTTACCTAAGCAAGCTAACCTTAGGTTACTCCTTCAAAACAAAGCCCATCTCATCCCTCTTATCATTAATCACACGTCCCCATTCGAGCAGCAGTCTGAACAGATAGACCTGCATATCCTCCTTCCGCAGCGCCTTCTCCGCCCACTTGCGGCCTTGCTCCGAGATCCACTTGGCGTCCTCGGTCCGGCCGGGCGTGATCTGCCTCCTGCCGTTGAGCGAGCCGCGCCCGTCGAGGCCGACAAAGTACGACATGGTGCTGTGCAGCGCGTGGTACCGCACGTCGACCGGGATGAAGTGCACCCACGGCATCAGCCGCTCCGTGAACCACTGCTGGAATATCGTCGAGAGGACCGGCACGCTGGTCGAGCGCAGCGTCGGCAGCACGTCGGGCGAAGGGCCGTTGTTAGAGTCGAGGAGGAGCACGTAGCGGCTATCTATCTCCGTCACGGGCGCTGTCGCGCCGAACTCGTTGCGCAGTAGCTCGCAGGTGTCCGTGAGACACCCCTCGGGTGGTTCGGTCAGCGAGAAGTGCAGAGGGAGGATGCTGTTGGCCTCTTCCGTGGGCACGTCTTCGTATCTAAACCTGCTGTTCTCCTCCACGCCGATCCCGAGTAGCATGGGTATGCTGTCTTCCTTGGTAGCGTTCTGGACGAGGTGCACTAAGCGCAGACGATGACTTCCATGTAGCGATTCACGTGTTACTGCCGGAAAGTCGCCGGTATTGCCTTGCCACATTACTACGTCTTGCTTCTGCTGGAAAGAGCGGGTACCGGGGTCTAGGTTTGTCGTAGGCCGAGTAAAAGGTATTAGAATGTCGTTGAAGCTTTCTGTCTTGGCTCCGCTGAATAGAGGTAGAAGATCCTGGTGGATGGGAAACACGTGGGGTGTTGTGTGGAAGTCGTGAAGATTGAAGATATCCGGCTGGTGGCACGGATCAAGCGACATCTGCCAATCTTCCATGAACTGCTCCTTGCTATGCGGCAGGGCACACGAGGCACAGAAGTCTCTCACATTCCAGTCGGCACCGCTACGTCCCGGCGATCCGATGGGACAGGCCATAGCCTGGAGTTGCCTGAACTGACGCATCGAGACATATGGTGGAGGGATATCCGCAGGCTTCGTTCGCCTGGCGATAGTACCGCTGCCATCCAGCGTAGAAGCCAAGCCTTCACGCTTTCCCAGCCGGCCAGACACAAGGTGGAAACCGGCCTGCGTCGCGATAGTTCGTAATCGGTGGACGTCAACCCAAGGGGCCAAAACCCTTGGTCGCTCTTGTAGATTGATCGCTATCTCCATAGGCTGAAGGTGTTGCGCAAAGGCTGAGATCAGTTCCACCAGCTCATCAAGTGTTTTCGTATGCTGCGGATCCTTTGTCGGGCTGTTGTGAAACACATTGCCGTTCGATATCTTAATGATACCGATGTTCGGCTGAGTCTTGAGGAATTCCAAGCCCTCCCGTATCGTGTCAGGCTTCAAGCCCCAAAACGGCAGGAGGTCTTTCTCGATCTGGTCGAACCTATCGATGACGACCGATTCCTTCTGTTGGGCAAACTCGAACCATTTGTCGAAGTTCTTGGGTGGCGGGCGTCCGTGATGGCGCTCCTGATACTCTTTGGCAGCTAGCTTCAGTGTCGTGCTGACCGTCGCATGCCGCAGCCATCGATCTGCCTCAACCCTCCCCTTATATACGAGGTCATCGACGGGGTGACGTCGCATGTTTCTCGGTGTAAGGATGATGTAAGTGGCCGAGGAGCCGAAGATGGCGAGCAAGAAGACCAGGACGAACACGCGCCTTACCACGGTCACATAGCGCATGTTGCACGTGTACGTGAAGGCGGTAAAGGCGAGGGAAATGGTGAATAATGTGGCAAGGGGCTTCATCGCCGACGTGTTCTGGTAAGTGCCGAAAAGGACCAAGTTACCGATCACTGAAGACACGCCGGATATGAAAGTCGCCGTGGTTACCGGTTCCAGCGGGGATGGATCACATGACATTAGTGACCCGGATATTATAAGAGTGGCCACAACCAATCCGGTACTGAGCGCGTCGAATATGTATAGAGAGTTGGTGGTTCTCAGTGGTTGGTTGCTGACGATATCATGATCGTTCGAGGCACTTGTCGCCAGCCATGGGATGAGAGTTGCTATTGACGTTATCAACAAGATGCTGCCGAGTGTTCGCAGTCGGCTACGCGTCGTGCGTGCCCAGGACAACACCCTCCATGAGAGGATGATGATGGCAGCATCGGCAAAAAGACCCATCCATTGAAGGAACACAATGAAAGAGCCTCGGTCTGCCAGAGAGGAGCAGAAGTAGGTAGACTTCGCAGTGCCCGTATTGGCTGAAAATGCCGAGTAGCTGAGGAGAGAGGTAACGAGAAGCAATATCAGAGGGGACCCCTTCAGCCAGGTCTTGAAGTCCTCGAGAGGGTTGCCCCACATGTCTTCCGGCTCATCGGACTTGGCCACAGGAGGTGGACGGTATGAGAAGAATCTATAAGCTGCCAAAAGTAACGGTAGAAATGCCTATTGAGCGAATAGAGGGGTTTAGCAAGAAGGAGTGAGGCCAGTGATGAAATGACAGGGTGCTTACCTCTAAGCCTGAGACAGAACATTGGTAATCTTGTAGGACTCTATAGGAGACCTCCAGTCTAAGAAGGATGAGGATAATGATACAGGGTATATAGTAGCGACGCGGTCGGGGAGGTAAAGACGACGAAGACGCCTTTAGGACAGCGTCCGAGTCTGAGTGAGTAGTGAGTGACCTGTTAGAAACCGGCGCGCATGACAGGGTCATGGTGGACTTACCAAACCGCCCGTCGGCTCCCGGAAGCCATTTGGAAAAGAGGCTGGTACCGAAGGCGACAGCCCCAGAAATAAAAAGCAATGAGAAGGATGAGAGTCGTGGTGTACCTGAGCGCGCTCGTCAGTGACTATACTCCCAACGATCAGACAACAACCAGATGGAGGTGAAGTAGGCACATACTTATTAACGAATTACCTTGCCATGAGTATGAAAGCAAGATAAACGCCGCCAGGAACCTGGTTAGGTTAAGGGTTAGTAAGTTGACTTGTCTGGTTCGCCGACATGCCGTAGAATGACCATTGACCACTAACCAAATGCCTGTCAACCGTGTGCCGTTGTCGGAAGGCATCGAGTCGGCATCGACGCCACCGCGCCACGAAATTGGCTAACCTTGGAAATTTATTTTACAAGTAGTCGTGAACTTCTACATTCCGGTGGATAAGCAAATTAAAACGTCAGTCACCATCGCTGGTCAAAGAATACAGCTCATGTTGAGTCTGAAACGTGAGATGTCAGCATCAAGTGAGAAGATTCAAGGGATCATCATCAGCAACGTTGACGGTAAAGTGGAATACACAGTGGAGGCTATGCTGTAATAGGGGTAAGCATTGAAACAGTGTAAATGGCGAGGCAGACTGTGTGTAAATTGTTAGAGGTTATAGAGTCTGTTGGGGAGTGACGTCTCCAACAAATCACAACAGTCCATTCAATTCGACTATGTGAGATGGGGCGAATGGTCTAGGGGTATGATACTCCCTTCGCATTATCTGATCTTCATCAGTACAGTGTCTGGGAGGGGTCCGGGGTTCAATTCCCCGTTCGTCCAATTTTTTGACATTTTGGTTCTCTTCTTTCCATTTATTTTTTGTGGGTTTACAAGACTATTTATTCATTCCTCCTGTGGTCAGGAATTAGGTATTGTGGCGATGGTGTAGTTGGATTTTGTTTCCTGAGGGTTGTATTGCTTTTGATTTACGAAGCGACGTTGCTGTGATCTCATGCCCCTGGTCCTGCGGATCACAGCCATTTGTCATGCAGAACCCCTCTTAACCAATTCCTGAGGAAACAACTTGAAAGAGCAGATTATCACACTCTTGAATATATAGGTGCCTCTGAAACAAAAAGCTAGCGATCGCGAGATGCTCAACTCAAGTCTGCATGTCTTGTGTGGCTACTAAGGTTAAGTCTATGTATAGTCGCTGTTGTGAGCAAGCAGGGGCCGTGTCAGAAATCGGACACAGCAAATTAACAACAGAGGTTTAAGAAAGTCTAAGAAGGTAGTGCAAAACAATAATATCATGGGAGGTGAGCTGGCTCTTAAGTCAACGTAATGCCAAAGGACTATAAGGACAGGTATAAAACGAGACGCAATCCATAGGACATTGTAAACTCCGTTGTCGAAGAAGAACTTGGGAGGTACAGAAGACCGATATATGGGAGGACGTAGACCTGTCCATTCACAATTCTATGATGCATACTGCTCACTAGAGCCAAGGCTCGACAGATTGGCGATGACTGTAACAGAACGCGTCACGTTACCTGTTACCTGCACCACTCGTTACGCATTTTCACCATTCAGCAATTTTCCCTTCCTGAATGGCCGTCCAGCTTTAGGAGTTTTGGTACAGAAAATCTGAGGCTGGAAGGGATAGCACGCCTTATTAGGATCACAATAGCGGATGGGCAAATTGACGAATGATAGTCTGATCTCATGCGACGGGAGGAGCTAGCTAGCTTGGCCGGCAGCGGCAGGCAGTAGGCAGGCAGTAGGGAGGCGTTGGAGCAAACGCTCCCCTGTGAGCCCCGGCCCCCATTCGGACATCTCAAAATAGAAGGCCGATCCTGGAGCCTGAACCTTTAATGTTGAAAACAGCAAACGTGAAGAGACTTTACTTACCTAACGCATCACATTACGTAACTTGCTTCAGAGAGCACATTTGCTCTTTCTAGCTCGACCTGTGGACTAAGCATGGAATACCACTACTGGTAATGTGCTCTACCATGGCAAAAGAGGCATTGGTTGTTGTGAGCTGGCACAGTCGCTCTCAAGGCTGTGGTGAAGTCTCCCTGAGTCGCTCACCCTTGCCTGTCGCTTAATCGGAAGGTCGTAATCCAACACAACTGCCCCTATAACCTACAGCTAACTGCCGACAGAGTGGACCACTTTCAGGCAGGTGACCGAGAAGACTGAAGCTGAAGATGAGGAAGGAATCTTTAGTAATCAACGGCTCCCATGAGTGAAAAAGTGCTTGGCTAGGCTTGGAGCCGGTTCCCGCCGGTGCAGGGATTGTGAGGATGTCAGCTCCTCAGCTGGGGTACATGCTTGGCTCTATCTGGTTAATAAATCAATCCAACCAAACAACGCACTTTCTACCGTTTCTGACTTCCCCGGCTGCCTCATCAGTCGCTGGGCTCGACCAAAAGAGTTCACCATCCATCCCCATGTCGTACCTTTAGTCTTTAGACCTTCTCCACATGCGCTGCCCTTCTAGGGTTCGGCAGTCTATCGGCTAGACATGTCAGGGGCCGGGTGAGGAAGATGCAGCTGTAAGGGGAGTCAGCCTCAAGAGCATAATGCTATTTTGGGCAGGTATGGTAGCACGGCATACGCGCAAGTGTGCCCATGTTGGAACACCGAGGCGTGGTAATTTACCATTACTTCTCCTGTCTTGGGAGCTGATCGACATGAGTGCGTCAATGGATATATAAGGAACGGCCGGTCGTGCAGAGAGGTATTCCCTTTTTCTTTGCTACTCACGCTCTCACCTTCTATACTCGGTCGCTTCTCCATCCTGTCCCTCGACCCGAATCGTCTAACGCGGTGTGATTCAAGATGAAGTTCTCTACTGGCTTCGTTTCCGCCCTCGCGGCTTCCGGCGCCTCGGCCGCTGCTCTCGCGTGCAGAACCGATACCCCTCTGCCTACCACCTTCATCGCCGGTGTCGAGGTCGTCAACACCAGGATCGTCCAGGACGCGCTGAAGCTGGTTGAGCAGTTCAAGCCGCTCCAGCCGTACCTGTACAACCACGTGGTGCGCACCTGGCTGCTGGGCGCCGCCGCGCTCAACAACAACGCCACCCTCAAGGCCCAGGTCGACCTCGAGCTGCACGCCATCGGCTCTCTCCTCCACGATCTCGGCTGGGATCGTAAGTCTCCTTTTATTTGCTTAGCCTTCACCGGATATCAGATTGACTGACATGTCACATAGAACGCCCCAACAGCCCGTGGAATAGCCACAAGTACCGGTTCGAGATCGACAGCGGCGTGGGCGCGGTCAACTTCGTCAAGAACCACCGCGACGGCCGCCACTGGAGCGCGAACCGGCTCGAGCGGCTGTACGACGGCATCTCGCTGCAGACGATCCTGGGCGTGCCCGACTTCAAGAACATCGACACGCAGTGGATCGTCAAGTCGATCGGGTTCGAGTTCCCGCAGCCGCGCTCGCCCCTGATCCCGGAGCGGTTCTACGACTACGTCCAGGGCAACTACACCAACAGCACCCTCTTCCGCGGCACCAACGACACCTTCACCCGCTTCGCCGTCAAGGACCCCGAGACCACGTACAACACCTTCCTCGCCCCCTTCGGGGAGGAGTACGTCCACGGCTACAGCGAGAAGGGACACCGCCTCTTCGACCTCATCCAGGGCGGCATCCAGCTCGAGCTCGGCCAGTACCCCGACGTCCCCTTTACTCCCCTGCCTCCCGTCGAGGCTTAGAAGAGCTGTTATCTAGATGAGATGAGAGATGTCATCATCTCAGACTTTCAACTTTTACTGGGATCTGCATGTTACACTGGGTCTTCATGGGCGAAGGGACTATCTAAACGAGGGAAAAAGAAATCACGATCATGGTTTTAGGGAAGGGAGCGTTATTATCAGATAGACTCATATTCACTTTTCTGCATTTAAATCCAATCAAGCATTGCACATATGATTCTCGTGAATGACTTTATTTCTTCTCCAAGCGATGCTTTATCAGTATATACGAGATGAAAGCCCCGTTCTCGATCTTGTAATTGTTCGTTTCCCGTTACTGATACGCCGTATTGAAAAAAAGAAGACGAGAATACTACATTGCCACGTAATAATATTGGCCGCGGAGAGAAGCCGGGAATGCGCACCCAAAGTTCAAAATCCGACTGGAACAGTAATCAACGGTTCAGCTTTGGGGTAACAAGAAGTAACCTTACATGGGACTTCTTATTGAGACTCATAGAGAATAAAGAATACATCGGAAAAAGTAGATGGGAAGAAGACTTTATCCATATACCTGGGACGGCCTTGCTATGCCTATCTATCACCTCTTCATTTCAATTACCCTTCTTCTGTGATCAACTTTGCCTTGCGTGACCATCTCTTAAGCTTATGTAGGTATGTTTTCTGAACTTGACACCGCAGTTGGGGTATCATCTTATTGAGAACATCCCTGCCAGCACTGCCCTTTCAGCGCGACTGTGCGACCTTCTTGAATCAAGCTGAACAGTAGGAATCAGGAATATCAATGCTACAGATTAGTTACTTACATGCATGCATTCCTAAGTACCCCTTACTTGTAAAGTGGGCTTCTTGAACAGAGAAACACTTGACAACGGGTTTGATCTCCAGGGTAGCTTAGCTATCCAGAAAAAGCAAAATGTGGGGTAAACAAGCCAAGCTTCTTGTCAGGAAAGTGGGGATCTTAAAGAACGTCATTCTCAAAGTCTCCCAATCAACATTCCAGAGCGCCCTGCATACGCAAGTAATTACATTCCATTAGACTAGCAACAGGTTGTTACACAAACAACCCCATATACATCTACTCCTTACGGCACCAGAAGGTCCTCAAAGGAGCCGAGTACATTCCCGATTTACGCTGCCATAGGAGGAACGATCTGAGCTACGATCCCTCAATCACACACAGAATGGGCGCGAAAGCCTCGAAGCCGGCGCAGACGGCGGCGCGCAAGTTCCCGACACGGGCCCCCGGAAGCGCCGTACCGCCGTCCGCTCGTGCAGCAGCACCGAGACCAGGCGCAGGCGCAGGATCACAAGCACAAGCGGCGAGAGGGGGGGCGCCGAGGGATGTCAAAGACGATGGTGAGCTTTAGTATACATACACCTACACTACACAATAAAAAACTAACGCCACCGCTCATCCTAGCAATTCACAAAGACGGCTCCGACCCAGACTTCGACCTGAACGCGCTTGCCGACAAAGGGTACGCGGAGCGCCTGCGGCAGATGGGCGTCGCGACACCGTACCCGACGCTCTCCAACTCGTCGACCGCGGGCCCTTACGCGAACCCGACGCCTTCTACACCGGGCCATCCGTCATTTACGCCCGTCGACTTTGATCCCCATCCCCACAACAATACCTCCTCTCCTCCCCCCTCCTCCTCATCTTCCGACCCCGCGCCTGCGCCGTCTACATACACGGAAATCTCCCACTCCCTAAACCAACCCCCTTCTTCCCCATCCAAGACGAAAGTGCACCCCCCACAACCCCAACAACAAAACCGCACCCTCTCCGCGCTCGAAGCCCGCGCCAAGTTCCAGCAACTCGCGGAAAAGGAATTCGAAGACCCTTCCAAGGGGCGCGAGTTCCTCGACGCCGGGACCCTGCGCCGCGCCCTGCTCCTGCGGAAGAGGGGCGTGCGCGACGCCGAGATAGAGAAAAGGCTGAACCTCAAGAGCGGCGTCGTGGCGAGGATGGGCCCACCGGGCGTGGCGGTGCCCGTCGATGCCGCGGGCTTGAACAGGCAGACGTGGGGAGGGTTGTCTGAGTAGAAGAGAAGGGGAGTTTTGTTTTTCCCCCTTTTTATATATATGTAAAACTGTGTAAGGAGGAGAGGGATGGGATGCGCCTTGGGACTTTATTAGAAAAAACAAGCTGGCTCCAGTACTGTACTTCGTTTGGGACGGATACGTCCTCTCACCCAAGGGATTCACGAATCGCGCGTCCCCCCCTTCCTCCTCCAAGCTGTTGACTGACTGCACCTCCTATCACAGAGGCAGACAGACAGTCTCTCTATCTTCACAAAGTGTCGACTCTCAACCATGAAAGCCTCACTCACCCCCCGCGCCTCTCTCTCTCTCCCTCCCTCCCGCGCCCTTGGTCACCTACTTCGACGCGACATACACTGCCCAGATACCCAGAAGTCACTTCCTTACCCTATCTATCTATTATCTGTGCCTGCGCACTGACACCTGCGCATCCCCACATCCTACCCTGCTCAAACGCTCAGCTCCATACATACATGCCATGAGTGAGTGATCAGAACAAGGCACGGATGGATGAGGAGAGGTCTGGGGAAGAAAAACACCCATCAAATATATACAGAAGAATCGACTTGTGCCACAACAGCAAAAAGGGCAGGAAAGGGAAAGAGAAAAGAGAATGAAGAGGAGAAACAAAAGGCGAATACCTACATATCTAATGTGTATACAACGGACGAGCTTGTGGCGTTCCTTATATTTGTACCTATCCATACATGTATTTACTCCACATCTTAGCAAGGATATATGTACATTTAAACGAGAAAGAAAGAAAAGAAAACATGCCCGCTCGATGTTCTCAAGAGAATCTGATGCTCCGAAACCCCCAAAGCAGCCAGCTATTGACAAATTGCCACAATAAAAATATATATCCAAGTGAAGCGACATCGAGATAACACGTCCAAAATAACTTTATTAAATCCGACTAGAATCTTCTATCTGTCTGAGCACTATCCCCAAGTTCAATCACACTGTAAATGCTCTGGTTCCACTTCTCCTTAACCTCACAATTTAACCCAATGAGCCCAAGTCAAACAACCATTAAAACGCCACCACCTGCCCTCCATCGCTATGCGAAGTCAAGCCACTCTCATGTATTAAACCATGCTTGCGTCTCCTTCCCGCTTCCAGACAACCCCTAGTCATCCTCGTCCTTTTTTTGACCCCCCTACCATGCAGCATGCCCGCCATCTATCCGCAGATCAGCACCGGTCATGAAGCGGCTCGCGTCGCTGAGCAGGAAGACGGCCGCGCCGCGGTAGTCCTCGGGCTTGCTGAGACACCCCAGCATGTTGTGCGTGGGCCACTCTTTCTCGCGCTCCGGGAACTGCACGAACAGCTTCTGCACCATCTCCGTCACGATGTAGCCCGGGGAGATGGTGTTGACACGGATGCCGTGGCCGCCCCATTCCATCGCCAGATTACGCCCCAGTTGGATGACGGCCGCCTTGGACGCGTTGTAGACGCTGATTCCTGTTAGTTAGGGGCTTGCTAAGAGGGTGTTGCTTGGGGGTAATGACGTACGGGCAAATGAGACCGCGATTGGCAATGGTACCGCTCATACTGGCGATCAGCACGAGACTTCCAGGCGTGTTGAGACGGACCATCTGGCGCGCGACCGCTTGGGCCGTCATCAACACGCCCGTCACATTAACACCGAGCATGCGATCAGAGTCCGCCGCCGTGTATTCAAGTGCGGACGTTTCCTGTTGGATACCTGCGGCGGCGATGAGGCCGTCGATACGTCCATGCTTCTGCACTATTTCCTCCACAACCGAGTTGAGATGGTCCACGCCCGTCCGTACGTCGATCTGGTGGTAGTAAACCGGCGTGTTCAACTCGTCCTTGGCTCGCTTGGCCACCCTCTGGTAACCCGAGCCGGCGGGCGGTTCAGGTTGTCGGTCGAGGACGTGTACTATCCAGCCCAGTGTCAGATTGTAACATGATCAGATGAATCCGGATCGCCCCAGCGGAGAGAAGTGCTGACCTGTTGCGCCAGCTTCAAGGAGGGCCTCGGCCTGCACCAAACCCAGTCCCTGTGCTCCTCCCGATACAACAATGACCTTGCCTGTCAGGTCGAACTCTGGCAATATCCCTCTGGGAACTGATTTAGGAGCCGGTGGGGGAGGTTGGGTTCCGGCAGGGGACGCTTGCGACGATGTGTATCTTGCCTGGCACTTGCTCGTACACGCAGCCTTGGGAAAGAGCGTCAATGTAGCTCGAGGAGCAACGGCGTACCCGGCGCCGCCTCGAGGGGTAGTTCTGGCGAGCCGGCCAAGGGAGGCCGTGGCCCGGCATGTTCGAGGCGCAATCGATGCCATTGCTGTCGGTGCGTGGTAAGTGAGAGAATAGGGAGAGGTCACAGAGATGGGTAGGGAGGACAAAGCAGAGGGCCGTTCGAGCTTCGTGGTGACCGACAAGGAACAAAGAGAAGCGGTCTATCAGGAACAGAGGCGGGGGATACCTAGCTCGGAACGGTTTGTGGCCATCTATGAGATGAAATTGACGTTCACGGTTCACCAGGGGTGAGCTAGGCCATGCTGAGGAAGCGCCCCAATCCATGTCGTCACGCGTACAATCGAAACTTCCCACCAGGCTATAATCCTCAACCAGGAAGCGCGGCGAGCCAGCTGCTGCACAACGTCATATTGAGTTAGTGGCGCCCCTCACTCCAGCCCTAGCTCGGGAGTCGGGACCTCATCCTGTTGCCCCTTGCCTCTACGCACTTGATTCGTGACATCGGAGCTGGTCCGGTTCTGTAAGATGACTGGCGCACTGCGTTGGTTGCACATCTGCCGTTGACCTCTTTGGCGCCGCGCTTTCTAGGTTGATATCGACGGGCCGGTCAGAGTCCAAATGACGAGAAAGTACGAGCATTTGGTTCTGTTTCGGCCGAACATTAGACGCGCCAAGGGGGGGCCGAGGACACGAAGGGAACACTGGAAGACGGGAAATATATCCCCGGATAGCTACATGACCCGCCGATGGTGGGGGGATGAAGATGAAAGTGTAAGTAGGCAATACATTGCATGTCTCTCAAGCTTCTTCCTGTCTCTGGTGCGATATGCTAGAGAGGGAAGCTTGTAGGAGACCATCGTGTCTAAGTACCATGTACGATATGGTGGGATATTCTGTCACTAGAGATGAGGCACGATGATGGGTACAGGATGCATGAGGAGCCTCTTTGTGAGTGGGGGTCCTGAGACCGGTGAAGGGACCCCTGGACGGTGCTAGACCCGTTTGTCCCAAAGGGATGAGAGGGTAGAGGAGTGTAGTGGTATTTATCAAGACAACGATCCGAGGACGTTGGGATTTCTGGCAAATGTCGCGTGTTGGCAGGTTGAAGAGACGAGGAATGTGGGGTAAATCTGTAAAGTGGTAACCTTGGAGAAATTACCTGACGTGACCGCTGTTACGAGTATACAGGTTGTACCACAGTACTGATTCACAGAGCCACTTCCTTCCTGCAAACCCCTGCCTGGTTCAAGGGAGTTCAAGTTGTTGCAGTAGTCTATTATTCGGAATCCCCTTTTTGGTAATCCCATTCTTTAGATATGATGCAGGGAGAACAGTCTGGGCCATCTTCGGAGGAAAGAGTTCGCTTGTGATACTGGTAAGTAGGAGATATCTTGACCTCACACCGTCATTTGAAAGTCATTCTCTCTGCATATTCTGTACATATTGAACATTTACCAAGATTACGACATTTCCACATCTATTAGCGCATGTACTATTGATTGTTCAGGAGCAAGGAAATCAAGGCAGGAGCAGGTATGTAAAGGGGCGTATTTTAAAGTTTTGTGGTCTATGACCGTGTAACTTATTTGTACTCTAGCACGTTCTATGTATCAAGCGGTCTGTTGAACAAAAAGGTTCTCACCGGTAGCCATGCCATGACATTAAATTGATACCCAAGGTTACAGAGTATCAGTGTGTACAACATCTTTATATATAGTAGGACAGGTGTCAACAAGGTGCCTCTTCCAGCAGAGCAAAGCAGGGGGGCAGGCAATTGTTATCTTCCGCGGCCCTTCCGCATTTACACAGCATGCAATGCATGGATGCAGCCATGCTACATCGCATTTACTTGGCAACGCTTGGTACTTCATAACCTTTGAGACGCACCTATCATCCTTCTCCCGTCCGTGAGTAACGGACTGTCACTGCACAGTTGAAGCTGCTTCCTGTTATTATTCTGCAAGGTCAAGCCAAACCTGTCAAGGCCCCCCTTGAAATTTCCCCGCAGTACCACACCACAAGTTCTTAACCCTACCTGTCTACAGCACCCGGTTTAGTTCTCTCCAGGCTAGCATACCTGTAACTAGCGACCTTTTCCCGCAAAACCCACGTGTGGGGTGACTCTGGCATCTTCCGCCATAGGATGGCGGCATCCTCGAGGTCGTATTCCCCACCGCCCGGCATTTCTTGGCTTGCAGTAGCATTTTACAACAGGGTATGCCATGTCTGTGGGAACTCTGGATACATGTAATATGTTGTGTAGATACGCAGTCGCCCACACTCTGCGAGACGAGGGAGAGAACAACACCACAAATGGAATCGAACTCGTCCTCTTTCTGGGTACCTACCTCAACTATTTAGACAAGACCAAGAACCTTTTTCTCGTTACCTACCTCTAAGGTCCATGCAAGTCGGCACGTACCTGACCAGTCACCAGAAACTGATGACCTAGGAGGTTAGCTTATCCTACACCCTGTTCTCCAGGGATAACGAAACCTTCTAATCATCATCTCTCATTGGTTCCAGTCCCACCCCCCGTCACATTCCAGTCAGTGGCATGCTGACCAAGTCCTTGGGAAAAAAATCAACGCGTCAACGACGAACGGGTGAGCTTTTCCTTTAAGGTTACTCTGTTCAAAGCGTGACCACCGACCCGGTTCGGGATTCTATTCCTAGCTGATCTGATCATTAGGTTAAGCCTCATCATGCAAAATTAGGTATGCCACATGATAATCTCTTCGGGATCTCCGCGCCTGCAGGGTGAGCAACACGATCATCGATGTGTCAAAATGCAGTCAGGAAAATAAAATACTACATAGTAGACTAAGGTTAGGTTAAGTTAAGCGATGCCTGATCTGCCTTGCTTCACTTCCGAGGTTCATTCGGGTATTGACACTTGTACAGTTGTAGGGAATTAACAGACTGCCAGGTTGATTCGTCATGATCCACCCGGAATGGATGATGTACATCCGACCTGGTGTAGCTCACCTAATGACAGTGGGTTGTGCAAAGTAACATGTCACATTTCAGGATTATCAGAATCTTGACAAAAGTCCAAGTCGCTTATTCAACAGGAAACCGTACATCGAACCGGGTCGGTTCGCCTGACATACTAACCTTAGCTTTTCAGATGGGCCAGAGTAACATCGCATCCGTACTCCTACCCAGTCTGCATAACGCATAACGCATAACGCCAATAGTTGCCTTGGGTAATCACGTGCTCCGCCAAAAACACTGCCCTCTGTCCTACAATGTCTCACGTGGCTAACCGAGTACACTAACCACTACTCAGTTTCTCCACGTCACCGTCTTCGACCTCAGATACTCGTCGAAGCCAGCCGAAGCGTTGAATCGGCCGTACCCGCTGGCCTTGGCTCCGCCGTGGGGCAGCGACACCTCGTCGTGGACGGACATGTTGTTGATATGCACAGCGCCCGTCTCGATGTTCTTGGCGAATCGGAGGCCTATCCGCAGGTCCTCGGTAAAGACGGCAGACGAGAGGCCGTACTCGGTGTCGTTGGCGATGCGCAGAGCCTCTTCCTCGCTGTCGACCTCCAGCACGCTCACCGTCGTGCCGAAGGACTCTTGCTTGTAGATGTCCATCTCCTCCGTCACCCCGCCCAGAACGATGGGCCGGAGCCTCGTCGCGGACGCCTCTTCGGCGTTGATGTCGCCCGTGAGCACGATTGCGCCCTTGCTTGCCGCGTCTCGCGCTAGCCTCTTGTTCTTCTCAACCGCCAGGGCATTAATGTGGACAAAAGCCTCGGGCCACATCTTGGTGACGACCGCCCGAAGATGCTCCTGGAACGCCTGGCTGACTTTCTTGTGTACGATGATCCGTTCCGTGCTCATGCAGATCTGACCCGAGTTGAGGAAAGCGCCCATTGAGCAGCACTCTGCTGCCAGCTCTAGGTTTGCATCTTCCCATACAATTGCGGGCGCCTTGCCTCCAAGTTCCAAAGTAACAGGCTTAAGGTGTTGACCGGCGATTCTCGCAACTATATCAACTAATGTCAGGAACAGCCTATCATCTTGGGGAAAGATGTCTACATATACTCACTTATCCTTCCAACAGCTGTGCTTCCTGTGAAGTTGATCTTCTTGACCTGCGGGTGTGCGATGAGCGACTCGGTCACAGCAGGCGCATTGGCTGGATTGGTCGATATGTAGTTTAGAGCACCCTTGGGCAGGCCGGCGTCGTTGAAGACGGAGGCGATGGCGTGCATGACTCGGGGCGTGAATTCCGACCCCTTCAGCACGACCGTGCACCCCGCCGCGAGTGGGTACAGCACAGATCGCGTGCCCAGGATATAGGGCGCATTCCTGGACCCGTCCCATCAGTCATGTATTCCTCTATGATATCAACGACGGGACCCTTACCACGGGGCGATCGCTAGCACGACACCATACGGCTCCCGCCACACCATGGCCGAGGTGCCGGGGTTCGCGGGCTTGGGGACGAGGCCGGTCGCCGCGGCAGAGACGCGGCCGGCGGCATCCTTGATCATGTCGACCGTCACGTCCAGGTTGAAAGTGGCCCACTGCCTGTCCACGCCCATCTCGTCCACCAGGTACTGCTCCAGCTCGGGCCGTCTCTGGGCCATCAGCTCGGCGGCCTTGAGGAGGATGTCCCGGCGCGCGCTGTTGCTGACGTCCCGCCATTCCGGGAATGCGGCGGCGGCAGCCTCGACGGCCGCGTTGGCCTCTACCTCGGTGGCGACGCCGCACAAGTGGACGACCTCGCTAGTCGAGGGCGACTTCACCTCGAACGTCTCCTTCGCGACCTGCTCTTCCCCGTTGATGATGAAAGGAACGGTGTACGGCGCCATCTTTTCTCTTTCTCTTTCTCTCCTCCTTCTCGTACTGATCGATGATGCTGGGACTTGTGTTATCCGATTGCCAATCCGCCCTTTGTATCCGGATGATAAGTGGCGGGCGTTGAATCGTGATGTAACCTTACTAGAAAAGAGGGATGTCTTGGTGGGGTTTTCGGAGGAAGGTGTCCTTGTCCCACTAAATTCTCATCGATGTGCAGCTCCTTATACTTACGGATCCCGCCAATTCTTCTTCTCTCAATCTTACCTTTGTAAATGTCCTCTTTTCAAGATAAAAGGCAAATGCCTCCAAAATTTGACTACATACCACATTACTGCAGGTGCTAGAGGAGTGAATTGTTGATTAGGTAATCACTTCTCCTCCTCCTCCATCGGAGTTTTCCAATACATCCCCATTTATGCCTATCGGAGTTAAGGGAGCCTTCTCTTTTTTTTTCGGAAAACCTAAAAGGAGGCAAATACAACACCTTTACCTAACTAGACTAGTCTAGTCGACTCGAGGGAAGGGGCAAGAATGATTGATCAATGATTACCGAATACCGAATAGGAGGTTATGGTTCCTAGACTAAACTAGATTGATGGTTCTAATTTAGTCTAATCTAGCTTCTAGTCTGGGTAATACACTGGAGGTTGGTTGATAGATGTTAGATCTCGTGTCATCGATCAGGAGGCAGTAATTCAGTATATTTAACTGTATGTTCTATTAATTAAGTAGCTAGCTAAGTTTGTTTAAAAGGATTTTTTGTTTGTATAAAATATATATAAGTAGGAAATATAGCACTAAGCTTTTTTTGCTAGTTGCCTTTACTTTTTTATTATAGCTTTGTAAATAATTATTAAAAATTATTATAGGTTAGGCTAGCAAGTATTAACCTGTTAAAAAGGTATACTCTATACCTTTTTCACTATAAAAAAAGTATATAACTAACTTTTTTAGCTTTATAAAAAAGCTACTACTTAGCTACTTAGCCCTAGCTTTTTATATATAATTTAGCTTTATTTAAAATATCTAGCTATAAATAAATAGTCAATACTATTTAGTATAAAACTATAGCTATAAAAAGCTAAAGCTAAAAAAGTTAGTTATATACTTTTTTTAATAGTAAAAAAGGATAAAGTATATTTTTTAATAGGTTTATACTTACTAGCCTAACTTATAATATACCTTTTTTAACTTTCTTTAGCTTGTTTACTATTGCTATAAAAATTTTTACTATATTTATTTACTTTTTCTTGTTTGCTTTTACTGCTTTGCTTTATTTATTTAAACGCTTTTATTATTTCTTTTTTTAAACATTATTATAAGTTTTCTTTTTCTTTTTTATTATTATACTGCTAACTTTTTACTTTAAAGTATAATATTTTCTACTTTATTTTTTATATTTTATATTTTCGCGCTAATAGTTTTTTTTACTATTACTAGTAAAAATAAAACGGTTATATACTTTTTAGATAGCGCTTGTTCTTTTTTGGCTTTAAAGCTATTATTAAGCTTTTTTAGCTACTATAACTATTTTTACTAGCAAATAAATGTTTATAAATTTTTGCTTTAACGCTATTTTAATACTTGTTTATATAGTATATAACCTACTTTATTAATAGCTTATTAAACTTTTCTTAAAACTTTAATTTTTATATTAATATAACCTTTTTACTAATATACTGCTTAAACTATACTATTTACTATTGTCACAACCCGACAAGAGGACCAACGAACTCAGCCCGGAGGGGTAGGAGGACTTATGCGACCCGACAGCAGGCCACACAACCAACAAAGGA
>MU280903.1:0-82173 GCA_022385605.1 Xylariaceae sp. FL0594
AAACTCGTAGTGTGGTGGGGCCCCCCGGGGGCGGGGGCGGCCCCCACCCCCCTCCAATTATTAATAAACATAAACCTCTTTTTGGGTACCACACCCCCCCCCCCCCCCCCCCCCCCCCACCTCCTTCGTCAACGAAAACCTCAAGGTGAAAGAAAGAACCAGTGAAGGAAAATATTTACGAAGAGCGAGAGAAGGTCTTCTGTCTGTCGTACGTATCGATAATGTACTTTACTTATTGAAAATGAAACTTCGAAAAAAAACCACACCTGTGACTACCTAACCAGGTTCATCTTTTCTTGTCCTACCCATATCCTGTTGTTTTTCCCCCCTTTCCTTTCCTTGAAAGAAACACGGACTTTTGGATGCGCGGACAGGTATACGAAAAGTACGCACGCTAGACAGCCACTTGAATTCAAAGAAAGACATACATATGGAACAAATCGCATGGAACTGGACGGGACAACGAGAAGAACGAAAAAAAGAACTACGGATAGGGGACTCTCTGTACTAAATACAAACGCACACACCGACGTTAACTATATGACTCTTTGGACACGATACAGCTATCTGCCTCTATGTAACGGAATAGGTATTGCAGTACAGACAAGTCTTGAAGTGAGAGGGCAAGTCAGATTTCGACGTGATGGAATGACTATGTAATGGTACCGTATACGAATAATTCCAACGCTTCTGAGGAACTATGAAGACTCGTATGGCTGGCTGGCTTTGGACTTTATCATCAATTACATAACATTAAGTAGGTAGGTAGTAGATTACTCATCGAACTAACTCACAGGCAAGCTGATCGTCAGATATTTGAAAATAGTAAGCATCACTGGAATAACTATCACAAGAGTATCGTTGTGCAATTTGTCTATGCTTTCAATGTCCCATTGACTGCTTTTCTACCCATGCGAGAACCTAGTCTCTCATTTCAAATGCCAGATCACCCTCACTATTACCCATGAGGGCAGAGTGTTCGCCCGATGCGCACAGCATCCCCTGCGCAAAATCTACATCTTCTCTAACCCCCTAGACCCGTCTTGCATCACAAGCCCGCTCTCGTGACGATTATAAACAACTCTGCCGTGGTAATTGCCACGCAGATGAGGAAAAAAAAGAAAAAAGGATGACACCGATTCCAATGCTAGCCTTCCAAGAGTTTGACATGAACTCCACCGGCGCCGTTGCTGCGAGTTGATGTATTAACAGCCAGGATCTATCTCATCAAAATGAGTGTCGTGAATAAAGAAAAGTCAAGTGGGTGGTATCCCGTATTCCGCCGAGCATGAAATCGAGCTGTGTTGAGAGTCATCGGGGAGACATGGCGGCACTCTCACATTGTCATCGAGCAGTCAACCCTGACAATCCATAGGGTGGTGCTGGCTGGATAGTATTTCGAAATATCGAGCTCGAGGGTGGTAAGCGCAGGCACGATATCCCGAGGAAACGCGCGTCGGGGGATATCAGATTCGACCCAGGGTCGCAACTTTTAGGCTCGAAGAAATGCAGACGCGCTGAAACAAGTCGACTCGCGGAAAAGCCGAGCAGTATTAAGAACCGATACAACACGGTGTTGGAAACCTAGATCCAACTACCTCTTAGTCTATAATGGATTCGCTCGCAATGATAGAGTATGCTCATTTTAACCTATTTCTCACGGGTTAGCTTTGCTGTGCCATAGTCTCTGATTCTCCAACATGTACATACCACAGCAGAGAACCTTCATGAACTTCTGCAAGCCGGTGGGCGGAGGATCATTGGATCTATCATTGCCCATGCCAAGCTCGGGGCTGGCATTCGTCTGCGGCGCCATCCTAGGCGGCAGGTTCTGGCTGCTGTTGTTCGGGAACTGGGCCTGAGTCGACCCATTGGGAGTAGCCATATCCCGAAGGCCCCCCACCCCGCTCCCGCGTTGGGCTTTCATGCCGACGGGCGCGTTTGGCCGGCGCGCGTCCGTCCCCTTGGCTGGTGACGGAGGTGGGGGCTGCGCGGCGTTTAAACGGGCGTGGGTGAGGTGAGGTGTGCTCGCCCCTGGGCGGGACTGGTTGTGTAGTTCCACCTGCGAAGGTCCTGGCCGTGCGTTTGCGTTGTGGTATACGCCACCCTGCTTGTGCATAGCATCCCAGCCCTTCGCTGTATCCTTGTGGATCTTCAACCAGTCGTATTCCCCATCTTCCACCTCGCCAGTATTCTTCAGTGCCTGTGTGAACAGCTCGCGCAGGTAGTCGTAGTCGGGGGTGTCTTCGAATCCCAGGTTTCGAACATACGTCAGGTACTTGTGGAACTCGTCCGGGAATCCCTCGCAGAGATCCTTGATTACCGTCGTCTGCTTCTTCTCTCCAATCTTCTCATATTTCTGCTTGTTCGTCGCAGCCTTGAGGCCTTGCCAGGGGAGGCCACCACGGAGGAAGTACATGAAAACGTGACCAAGAGCCTCCAGGTCATCTCGACGGGATTGCTCGCGGCCCAGATGGGTGTTGATGCTCATATAGCGAGCTGTACCGGACAGGGACTTGCGCTCCCGGTAGGGAATGTGCTGTTTCGTCTTGGGGTCCCGGTATTGTTTAGCCATGCCGAAATCCACGACATGAATTACATTGGCGGCTTTCGTGCCAGGACGTCCAATCAAGAAGTTGTCGGGCTTGATATCGCGGTAGATGAGGTTCTTCTCGTGGATGGTTTGAACACGGGAAAGCTAAGCACGGGGTAAGTAGAGTGACCGCAAAGCTTCTTTAGTCCTATGCCAACGTACCATTTGCTTAGCCACCATGACAACCGTCTTGATGGAGAATCTTCTGTTGCAGTGATCGAATAAATCCTCCAACGATGGTCCAAGCAGATCTATGACCAGGATATTGTGAAGGCCTTCTTGGCCGAAGTAATAAACATTAGGGATGCCAGCTAAAGAACATCATTTTCAGTATTCGAAGCCTATTCCATGTTGTACAGGGTTACTCACGACAGCCGACGAGAATCTTGTATGTTCGGTACTCGTCTCGAAGCTGGGGTGCATCACTTTTGCGTGGCTCCTAAAGATCGGATTAGCTTATTGAAAACACCAATCTAAAACACCAAAACCATCCAGATACCACTGAAAAAGAACCAAGAATGTTTCATGCAAATGCGAGCACCAGAGCACTTACGAACTTGATGGCTACTTGTTGGTTGTTCAACAGATTGGTACCCTCGAAAATCACACCGAAAGACCCTTCGCCGATCTTTTTTCCCACCCGGTAGTGGACACCAACCACGTTCGACGACGACGAAGCCATTGCGAAGGGGGAGGTATCGGACTTGGACACGGAGTCGGCGACCGAGGTAGGAAGCGGAGCAAGTGAGCTCAGTGGCAGCCTACTAGGGAGGCAGGCAATTAAATGGCTCTGGTGATGTTATGATGTTGTGATGAGAAACGAGTATTAGCGATACTCGAACACCCAGATGTTCTGATCGACCATCTCTCGAGACGGTCGGGAAGAGGAGCGAGATGCGCTGAGAGTCTAGAAACGAAAGGAGATGGAAGAGCCAGCCGTGGCCCAGGAAGGGCGATCTGCGGAAATTTGCTTATTGAGGCCGTCAAAATGGAAATGCAATGATTGATGGATAGGAAGGTGAATTGAAAGCGAGAATCAAAGGGGAAGAAAACGGAGAGAGGCGGTCGGGGAGATTGGGCCTAGCTAGCCTGCCCATTGGAGTAACGTGCCTGTAACGTGGGTACTTCACAGTAACTTCTCAGAGGTACCTAGCTGTATGTGGCTATTGTCTCCCTGAATGGGTCGAGCGGACCCGCCAATTCTCCCTTAGACTGGCGCGTCCTCGGACGTGAATGGATGAAATTCCTGACAGGCGCAAAACTTGGCCATCATCCATAGGCCAACTTGACTTGTAGCTTCTGGGGCAGCTGGGGCGCTGAAAGGGGGCCTATCTTGGTGCGGCTCGCTAGGCCAGCCAGGTAATGCCCACATATAACGCCTGTACCTCCTGATGTGATTCAGTCCGAAAGATACAAGGAAAATACTTTGAGGTACTTGCCCCTATAAGAGGCTAGTACTGTAGTAATTCTGGGGTTCTTCAAGCCAAGCCACAAATTCTGTCTGGAAAGGCAAGGTCATCACGGTTGTCCCGAGAGTTTGCTGGTTCCAGAATATTGGATTGAAATACTGCTGGACAGGCTCATTTATCCCATACATAAGGCGCGACACGTTATTTATGCTGTGAACAAAACCGTCAAAATCCCGTATACGTAGACTGAGTTTCTGGCTGAGTTCCAGGTGTAGATGGTTTGACGCAGGAGCCAGCCCATCCTGTGGCCTGAGCCACAACTTGTCAAATCACGAGATACAGGTCCGGTTCCCATCTGTTTAAAAATCCAATACCACGACGACGCTCTCAGCAATGAGATCCAATTAATGCAGTTCATCCAATCTTTATACAGCGCTAGAACATTCAAACCATACTAGAAACGATTGCCAAATTACCCAATTACTCTAGCAGAAACAGTGCAGATATGTATTTCTGTACAGGGAGAGAAGACCTTCAAGGTTGTCTCTGTGGGCCTTAACCTAGGCAGGTCTTGGCGCCCCAGCTGTTTCTATGACAATAAAAGTCACACGAGTCAAGCGGGTGCTTCTGGGGAATCGGGATCAAAGGGTCTTCTTCTATTACGAATTGTTGTCATGATGTAAAGACGCTATATAACTTTGATACGTATACAGTCGGATATTGCGGCTCCGATCCCGATCTTTTGTTCTCTCCATTGCAACGTTCTGTCCGGCTTGAGATGCCGGTTCGGTGTCCCGTTAAAATCCATCTTTTTTGAGACATTGCCCAACGTTCCACGTACAAGCATACAGGATCGCGCTAGGCTACTGTACACCCGCCCCCCCTGCGTTTCCGAATCCGAAGACGATCCTATTTTTTCCACGGCGAGCGACACCGGCCGACGACTTCCGTATTAGGCAGTCGATATCTCCATCCAGCCATAATACGAAATTTCTCACTCCTAAGTCTAGTGTGAAATACGGTGAGGAAACTCGTATACTTTGAAACCAAGAGACGGATGGTTCTGCACACCAACCATGCCGGCGGTGGTCCAATATTACGCGTCATGCTGAAACCCAAAATCATAGATCTAGACCTACATACCGCGAGAATCTAGAACCGTGCTGAGTGCAGAAGCTTGTCTTGACCACGTTGTGAGACATCAAACGTGTCAAAACACAGATCCTGACGGTATCATTGGCCTCCCCTGCCCACGTTTATCTATACGTTTGCCCCAGCACACATGGGCAGCTGAAAAGGAAAACAGAAAGAGCTCAGCCTGTTTCCGACATGCAAACCAGGGATTTTTTTTACTCGTTTTTTTAACCTTCCATCTTCTGTAGCGAAGCCCTGTGAGCTTTTGCTATCGCCGTGAGACTCTTCTTGACCGTTGCGGCAGCGTCGTTCGGCTCGGCTCTCCAGCTGGACACGGCGACGCGGACGGCGGGTTTCCCTTGCCAGCTCGTTCCGCCTACATACCATTTCTTTGTCTCGTTGATGCGATGTACTAGTACGTCGTTGAGCGAATCGTCCTTGGCACGGAATAACACCACCACGTGGATATCTTCGTGCGCGTGGGAAGTTTCGCATTTCGCCTCAGGCAAGAGCATGAGATCGTCGCATGAGCGAATAGCGCCAGCGACAGCACGCGCAGTGACGACCATCCTCTCCATCATCCTGGCTATCCCTTCTCGACCTTCGCTTATTAACACAGCGTAGACAGGTAATGCTCGGAAACGTCTCGAGTTTTCGAGACCAATGTTAAGAGGACTAGCAATCTGGGACTGGCCGCCTGATGAGAGATAGGCTGCATTCGCGTTCTGGAAGACAGCGTTCAGGGTGGATGACTTTCGCGTGAAGAAGATGCCGTTATCATAAGGCTGATGGGGTTTCGTTAGGTGACATGCAAATATACGATGGTCGATGGACAGTGTGAAACTCACCACGTTCAACAACTTGTGCCCATCCAAAGCTAGACTATCGCAAAGCTCAATGCCCTCGGTTACTCTGCGAAGTGAGGAGTATTCCTCTGTCGCAGGCAAAGTTCGAGCAAACGCGCCAAAAGCTAAAGGCATGATCAATCAGCTAGGTATCTCAGGGATGTCATTCGGATCTCATTACCTCCGTCAACATGTATCCAGGCTTGATACTTGTCGGCTAAGTCTCGTAATCGCTTCATCTCCTCGACTCCAGTGACAGCAAATCGGCCCGTGTTCACCTCCCCAGCGCTGATAGAAATGATGCTGGCAACGCCTTTCCGCTGGAGCTCTCGCTCGACAGCGTCTATATTGAGGCGCCATGGCTCGGCATCGCTAAAGGGCAGGTTCTTGACGGAAGTACGACCCAGTCCTACGACGGACGCCGCTTTCGGAAGCGAGCTGTGGCCCATGCTGCTCAACACCTGAATCTCTTCAACGCCGGCCTCTTTGCAAGCCCGTAGCAGCCCGAGCTCACCGACAGACCCGGAACCGGTGGGCAGTCTCGATGCAATAACAGCTTCACGCCCACACGCCAAGCCGAGGATGTTGCTTGCAGTGGCGCCGGTCGTAAACGTTCTGCCTTCCCATTGCTCTGGCGCTCCGAGGCTTAACAAGTGGATAACCATCTTCAGAGCAGCGTCCTCCACCTCGGTCACTATGGTCTGAGTCGGTAGGTGCACCTGGACATTTTGGTCAAAGGCGCTAACGATGTTGTCGGCCACCTCAGCGATAGGAAGCGTAGACCCTGTCACAAACCCCCAATATCGTCCACTGCGGTTCTGCCCGTTGAGTCCCGGTACGATGTCGCTCATAAGATGCTGGAAGGTACCCTCTGGGCCTAGGCCAGAGAGATAACGCTCGTTACTAGCATCCGGGAGCGATGCCCTCGCACGTGACAACCTGTCCGGGCCAGGGAGTGTAGGTGCGTGAGTGCCATCTTCTACAGCGACGTCTTTCCTGATCCTAGCCTGAGCTAGACTTATGAAATCCCTGTCCATCTTCATATGGGCAATAGTGAGTTTGTGAGTGTGTGAGATAGTGTAAGTGAGGTGTTATAACAAGAGATTTGATGCTGAGACTTCACCTTCAATAAATTGGAATCCCGAATACTGTGGTTGGGCTCGGGCAATGAATTGTACACTTTATTGCCAAGGTTGTGCGGTTGTAAGAGGGTCGGTCACTCGAGAGTCGGGACTGAACAAGGTACGGTGGAGTTTGTGAATCACGATATCGATCGCAAACTGCTTCCTCGGTCATTTCTGACAGTTTCCTTACCTACATACCTGCTCCATTCTGCCATCTAACAGTCCAGTGTGAAGCTTATACGATCTAGTACATGCAGTAAGCCGCTAGACTGAGCAGCACTGTTACTACCTAGATAGTATTGCCTGCATATACGTTGATCAAAAATAGTTGGGAAAGCACGAGGTTACTGTTACATTTAACTTGGGTCTGAGACCCGAATTGACGGCTTTATGTTCGTTTGGAGCCTCAACAGGTTAGGTAAGCTGCAAACATTGACCTCGCTGGAAATCGGCTGGAAATCGTTACTCCAGGCACAGTTCTGATCTGGGCATGCCACTATCTTGAACTGACACTCTGAATTCTGTCAGTGTTAGCCAGGTTTCTGGTCTCGCAATTTCTACTTTAGTCTACACGTGGTCGGTGCACTTGTACATATGCGAAGTTATCTAACCTTACATGGTAGTTCTTCGATGCCCAGAAGTCTGGAAGCTCAAAACGAATGTCCAACACACTGGAAATTGTTACAACTTGTCACTTGAGTCAGAAGGCTACAACAACACAGTAACTTAGATGTATAAGCCCAATCAGTTACAATGCACAAATAGAGAGGGGTTCTGCTCAGTCAACAGACTTCAGTTTATGTCTTTACGTTACAATCATCATTACTCCAAGGACATGGTACCCAGCGCCAACATACAAGTACTTAGATAGCCTAATTCATGGGCATCAGAACGTGGTCGACAGGATGCCCCCTTTAGTGGAGCCCAGAAAAACCACTAGTTCCATGATTCTATGTACTTACCTAGTCTGGCACCTTGGAAGGTTCAGGGGGTTCTTCAGCAGGGCGGGCTGGAGTTTGAACGGGCTAGAAGCCTAACCTAGAACCCCAGTCCCCCGCCAGCTAGGTTTGGCACTCATTTACCATCCGTCATCTTCGGCTACAGCTCTGGCCTCTACGCTCTTGTTCCAACCTTCACATATTGGGCTGGTAACACAAGAGGGCTTCTAATCGGTAGAGAGATACTGACTAATGTAGATATATCTGTGGCCGCCACTGTCATTTTCTGTCTACCGAGTTAAGTCTTTCTATCTTTTCCGAGCCTTGTGGTTGAGCATTTTCTTCCCTTTTCTCTTTGTCATTGTTCTTTTTGGGCCGATTCGCTATATTCCATGTAATGAGTGTGGCCCGTTATTTCGTGCCAATCCTTCCATCGACCAACCCCAAGTAAAAGCCAGTTCGAGTGAGCAGAACTTGTACCACCTGGTTTATTTCTTTTATTCTTGCCGTTCTTACCTTTCGCTGCTTCAGCCCACCACAGCACGGGTTCGGACCTACGTTTACTCGAGTAATCGACGTTCGTTTATCCTCTCGAGAGACTACCTTCCACCTGGTTTCTAGTGTCGTACCTTTTCCGTGTCGACGATACCCCAGTCCTACGGTTGCCCGCCTGCGCATGCTTGACGCTATATATACCCATCTACGGACTATAGAACATAGAGCTGCTATTTTTCCGATTTAACACGGCTTAAAGAGGAGGGAAAAGAGGAAAGAAAGCCATGGCAGGGCTTATAAGCAAACGTCAACAGGCTCGCAACGAGCGCGCCCTCCAGGACCTCGTACAAAATGTCGAAGGGAATAATGTATGCGCTGACTGTGGCGCCCGAAACCCATGTGCGTTATCCTTTTCGCAAAACTGCCATCTTTTCTTGTGGCCAGGGAATGCTGACATAGGGGCGGGACCCTGGTTATAGCCTGGGCATCATGGAATGTACGTGCCGCAACCTTTGCGGGAACTGCCCTCATCGAACGACACGGCAATTCCCTTTCCGCCCCCGAGATGGCCTAGGACGCAGGATGACAATACTAATTGTAACTGCAGTTGGGCATCTTTCTGTGCATGCGATGCGCTGCAATTCATCGCAAGTTAGGAACGCATATTTCCAAGGTGAAATCGCTGAGCATGGATAGCTGGACGACCGAACAGGTCGAGGTACGAAACCCATACTGTGCCATGGTGGAAACAAACTCACCGTTATTTTGTTTTGGGGCAGAACATGAAGAGAACAGGGAATGTCGCCTCCAACAAAACCTACAACCCTCAAAACAAGCGGCCTCCTGTGCCTGTCGATGCGGACGAGGCCGACTCTGCTATGGAACGATTCATCCGATCCAAATATATACAGTCACCATCGCGGTCCGGGACCAATGGGACGACAAAGCACAACACCGGTAGTTCGGATGAAGGCACGCCTCCCCCGTTGCCGCCCAAGACGGGCAGCCGCTTCTTCAAGTCGGGAACGCTCTCATTCCGATCCAAGAAGGAACAGAGGAGTCCTCGGGAGTCTTCGTTTCCTCAATTTGATCCGCAGACGCGCGACGATCACCCACGCAATAAGCCGTCCAAGGTCTTTGGGGCTAGCGTTCACCACGATAGTCCGGAAGATACGGCCCAAAAACTGACACAGCTCCGCGAGATGGGGTTCGCGGACGACCAGCGCAATGCCATGATACTGAAAGGTGTCAATGGCAATCTGGAGAAGACAATCGAAGCTCTGGTGCGACTCGGTGAAGGGGGCGGAAGTATCTCGCCGGGTATAACGACGCTGCGGGATCCTCTGTCCCGATCTTTGACGCCCAAGCCAGCGAGGACGCCGACGACAACGAACGGACTGTCCGCTATCAACCTGTCGAAACCAAGTCCTCCTCTCCCAGTCCAGAGCCCGACGGCACCATCTAATGATCCGTGGGAGATATCGCCTGCACAGCCCCAGTCATCCCAGTCCACCGGCACATTACAGAATAAGAACCCCTTCTACGGTCAGACGACTGGAAATACGAATCCCTTTGGAGTCCCAGGTCAGCGGTCGGAATATAACCTGAACCAGGCTTTCCAGGCAATGTCAGTGTCGGCAGGCTCGCAGCCAGCCCTCTTCCCACATCACACAGGAGGGGTCCCTGCCTCGCAGCCGGTATCCCAACAAGTCTATCAACATTCCATGACTCCTCCTGTCCCTCAAGTCCAGCAATTCGCTTCTACGTCCTTCTATAATCATTCCACTCAGCCGCAGCCGCAAGGTTATAATCCGTTCCTACAAGCTCCAGCCACACCTCAACAACCCTTAGCACTGAACACGTCTCCATACCAACAACAGAGTCCGTCGACGACCAATCCGTTCACGAGGTCGCCCACAAGGATGAACTCGCCCTTTTTGAACCAGATACCCGAACAGTCGCAACAAAACGTGTACAATTCACCGCAGACTCCGTACAGTCCGAACCCCTTCTTGTCGATGAACCAAGCAGCGCAGGCCCCGCAGCCCAGCCAGCAACAGTGGCACCAAAATCAACAAGTGGCATATGGTGTGCAACCGAACTACGTCAGCCAACAATCCAGTAAGGAGGCGATTATGGCTTTGTTTGGCAACACACAATCCGCCCCTATCCCTGCTCCCGCCCCTGCTCCTGCTCCTGCCCCTGCCCCTGCCCTTAACCAGGTGGTGCAGACGCCGCCTCACGTTGCATCCAATCCATTCGAGACAAACTATGTAGTTTCACAGCCGCAGGCCCAGCCGCAGTCGTTACCGCAACCGCAATTGCAACCGCAAGTACAGCATAATTCTGCTGCGGCAGCTAGAAACCCGTTCCTGACCACCACCACCGCCGCGTCCATTAATTAACCAGCTTCCGGTGCGAGGAGTCGCGAGAGCGTTATGCTTGGACAGGAGATGGCCTGGAATAATGGCCGTCATAGCCCGGATGCGTTTGCGAGCTTGAGTGCTAGAAGCGGGTTCTAGTAGCCGAATCTACTGCCAGGTGATACATATGTATACCGTCAGTTTTTTTCTTAGAAAAGCCGGTAGATATGACTGTCACTGTATATATCTATGCTGGGAGCGTTTGTCATCATTCGTAAGCCTGTCGTACATGGTAATGATACCTTTGTCGCCGCCAGGGAGGAAGTGGCGCGTTAATGTCTTTGATTTTTGAAAGAAAAGAAGAGATAAAGCAAGAGAAAGAACGAAAGCATGAAAATCATTTCTTAATTTTCTTAATCCATGAGCTGTTTATATTTATTCGCATACTTGCCCGTTAGATAGACGCATGTTTATTGAATACATCTGTACACATTCTACCAAGATTTATTTATTGCATGTCCCCTCTCCTCATTCACTTGTGAATCTCCTTTAACGAGAACTCTTCCCAAGTGACCTCCTCCAGACCGGCGAAGGATCGCTCGTCGTCCGGGTCGTCGGAATAGCGGACGACCTCGCTCCAGCCCCTGATCAGGCCCCGCCAGTAGCAGGACTCGGCGGCGGGGGAAAGGTAGCCGCCGTCGTGGAAGAGGGCGCGCTGCCTCCGGGCGATGGACTCGGCGATGCGGGGGTGCGACTCGAGCCAGGCGATGGCGGGCTCGAGGTCGGACCAGTCCGGGGCGACGAAGACGATGTTGGCTTCTTCCGATTCGGGGTCGTAGCTCTTGGGCCACGCCTTCCGGACCCAGGGGGCGGGGTAGGGCGAGAGTTGTTGGTTTTCTGGTTCTGGATGGGAGGAGAGGTTGAGGTTGAGGGGTGTGCGCGGGAGGTTGAGGGAGGATGTGAAGACGGGCCTGAGCAGGTGCGTCAGGTGCTGCGACCACGCGACGGGCGGCGTGACGACGACGCTGGCACACAGCGTGTGGAACTGGAAGCGCCCGCTGTACGTCACGCCCTCGGTGTGCACGATGTACCTGTACCGGCAGAAGTCCTCGATGGGGAGCGCGTTGGTGGCGGTCTGGTCTACGCTGCCGGGGCTCAGGGCGGCGTTACCCTTATTGCCCTTGCCCTTTTGAGCGTTAATGTTCGTCGTAGACCAGTCCAGGGCCTCTATGTCCGCCCACTCTCGCGGGTTGTGCGCGGTCCCGAAGCCGCGGACGAGGTTCTGCCGCAGCCGCCCCGCGCGCGGGTTGTTGAACCACGTGGTCCCGCGCCACACGGCCTTGGGGATCTTGGCCTCCCACGAGGAGATGTTGGCCTCGATCCGCGTGATCGCTTCCTGGGCGCGCGGTAGCGAGCCGATGAAGGGGAGGGGCCAGGAGTAGAAGCTGAAGTGCGGGATCGGCCAGAACCGGCGGGGTGTCGTCCTCCCGTCCTCGGATGACACGAGCAACCCTGGGTCGGCGGGCCGGGAGTACGACAGGGTGGAGGGGAGGGGGTCGTCGTGGTGGTTGAATGCGAGGATCGTGTCCGGGATGTGGGAGAATGGGGAAGAGGGAGAGGATGAAGGGGGTCGGGGCCAGGTTAAAAGCGCGTTGGATATCTGGTGCAATGTTGCGGCCCGGTGCGCGAGCATGTCGCTGCTTAGGTCGGATTTCCATGCGGCGGAGAGGATGTAGAGCTAGGTATTGTTTAGATGTCAGCTTTTCCCTTTTTTCTGTAATTTTCTTTTTCCATAATTATCCTTTCGCCTCCCCCCCCATTTCTGCTTTCACATTGGGGTTGGAATGAAAAAAGTATTCACTTCACTTACCTGACCATCCCGTATCCGTGCAATCAAGGGGCCAAGATTATTCGGGTTCCGCTTGAGCACGAACGGACCCTTGGCCACCTCTTCATCGACCTGGTCAAGGAGGCCTGGGAAAGTGGCGCGGCACTGTTCCTCGGTCAGGAAGCGGTTGGTCAATAAGTCTGGGGAAAGCTTCTTTTTTCCTCCTCCATCACCACTAGTACCCGCATTATATCCCTCTCCCCCACGACGAGGAATTCGCCATCGCCCAGCCCCGTACAGCAGGAAGCAGTACACGGCCAGACAGACGACGCAGCCGACGATGATCTGCCGCAGCCGCGCCGTCTGCCTCGCGTTGCGGCGGTGCGTCTGCAGCCTGAGGCCCATGCTTGCACTGCTGCTATATCCGCTCTTGTTTCGGTATCTGTATCTGTATCTGTCTCTGTATATATATCGGTCTGTGATCCGGCTATGTTCTTCTATCCCTTCCGACATGTGCTTGTGTGCGGCAGGGGAAGGTTCATGATCGTAAGGGTTTGTCAATGACGCCGAGGGCCGGTCCAGAGTGAAAGCGACGGGTTCATATCTCTCTGCTTCCCGTTACGTGACTTGATCGTTTGTCATCCGCGGGCTTCCAGTCTTCTTCTTCTTCTCCTTGACGTACCGTGTATTTATAATAAAAGTAAAAAAAACTCCTCTCGCTTTAAACTAGGTTACTTGCCTGGGTGTTAGATTCAAGTGGTAGAACTCGGTCTGGTAACCTCTTGCTCTTCACACTTCTTGCGTGATTCCCATGTGAACACTTTCGTTCACTTCCCGTAGTAAAGTACTTAGTCGTCTCAACGCCCTCGCCTTTCAGCAACTTGTTTTCGATGATCGTGGTAACCAGGAGAAAGCGACAAACAAGTGCAGAGCCCAATCGTTTTTATTCATTCAAAAGTTGCAATCTTATGCACCGAGTGGCATTTTCGACTCATCTCATCGCATCGCATCCTCCTGGGACCGGGAACAAAGCAAGCTCTGCATGAATTCCGCGGTGCTAGTACCTGCCTTTGTTCTTCAGGTACAGCTGAAGCAAGGCATACCTTGGTACTGCTGCAATAGCCATCCATCATCGGGGGACGTGCCTCCGAAGGGCAACGAAAATGGCCATGTCACCCTGCCTGTTCTGGGGGGGGGGGGGGGAGATGTCAGCTTCTCCATATGGAAACAAGTATCGGGGTCGGGCATATAAAGGGCTGATCTGGATCTTCGAGGTATTACGAAAAGGGTAACAATTATATATATATATATTTGTTCGTACAAGTAAGGTATCTTCGCTTCCCCGCACTTCTTTTTTGTTTCTGCTGTTCGACTGGATTTATTAAACTACATTAAAACCCTTGTTTCCCCAGTCCGCCAAGAAAGGAAGTTGCATCAGGAGGGAAAGTAAAAAGCTCTTCACTGGGCCGAGGTGTTCGCTCCCCGGGTCTATGGTGCCGGCGTATGGCTGCTTGGCATCTTTTGAAGACACAGATATAAGTAGAATGGTAGACCCGTGATTCCCCCCTTTTCTTCTATGACAATGAGTACACAGAAGATGGAGTGACAGATACATAGAAAAAGGAAAATAAAAGACGGGTTCATTTCATGGCATACATAACCGCAGACCTCTCCTGTTCCGTTTAAGCTCGAGCGACACTCGACCCCTTTCCGACGAAGACACTCTATCCCAGTCCTATCCCATCCCATCCGAGCCCGGTTCAGCTCATTTCAGGAATCTTGGGTCATTCATACTTTATCCTACGAAACGCCTCGCTAGCCCAAGTGCATCGCAGATAGAAAAAAATAACTCAACCTGTAAACCCAACACCAACAAAAAGACAAGTAAAGGAGGTTAATCCAGCGCCTCGCCCTGTAGCAGAGTAAAGTAAAAAGATGATTCAAATGCCGAATTTCTCCCTGTGGAATCTCCGAACTTCCGAGTTTCCGCCCCTGCCGACGGACAGGCCGCGCGGATCTCCCTCGATCTTGAGCCCGGACAGGCTCGTCGCTCGGGACAGGGCAACGTAGACTTGCCCCTCTTCCCAGGCTCTCGTTAGGTCGACGATGACGCGGTCGAGCGTCAGGCTCTGGCTCTTGTGAATCGACACTGGAGGGAAAGTGTTATTAGCGAATATCTTCAATTGTCTAAAAGAGGAAAAAAGGGGCGGGAGAAAATTAGGAACAGCGAAGGTGTGTAAAAGCATTAGTAAATACTTACTGGCCCATGCTGGCGCAAGGGGGATTTGCGTCCTTAGCAGAAGACTGTATGGCCTCTTATTACCGAACGTATGGACCGAGCAGTCTGCGTAGATGGTTCTCACCACGCCGTTGTGGAACCGGACGATCGGCCAGACCTTCTTGACGACCTCCTTGCGCTCAAGGAACATCTTGATGTACTTCTCTCGCAAATCGGCATAATCGCCGTGGATGGGTTCGGTGGCCTCTAGGGTATAGCTGTTCTTGGATGCGGGCCTCTTCGGCAGCTTGGCAGGATCGTATTCCTCGTAGCCGCAGATGAGCCCTTGGCTCCCGTTACACAACTTCATTCCCAGGTCTAGGTTCGTCAGCAGCACGACGAGCATGCCCTTCTTGAATTCTACCAGTGCCTCGTAGCGATGGTCTTTCAGCGCTTCCAGCGATCCGTCTGCCGACCGCCGGGTGTACCTGTCTGGAAGGTTATGCTCTGGACGGATGTCGACGGCGTCGAGACACGGAAAGGAGAACTTTTCCGATAAGAGCTTGTCGAAGCGCTTCTGGTTCTCCCTACGAACCTCTTCCCGCCTTGCGTAGAGCTTTGTCGCATTTGCCGTGGCGGACGGATGGTTCATCAGGAGGTCCGTCTCGTCGCCCAGCAGAGGTTGTCCTATGCGGCATTTCTGTAGTATCTTGATGAACATCTCGTCGTTCTGTCGATGGATCGTCCTGAGGTGGAAGTAGACAAAGTTGCACAGCTGCCAGGCCTCGCTTTTGAATGCCCACTTGTCCTCGTCATGGAAAATGCCGTGCTTCTTGCAAGAGTACATCTCCTGGGACCGATTATGAGCGAGTTCTTCGCCGCACTGGAGACAATGCTCGAAGGGCTTGACCGGAGGCAGCTGGTGAAAATCGCCCGTCACGACAACCTGCGCGCCACCAAACGGCTCTCGTGAGGTACGGGCTTCTTGCATGGCGATGTTCAGCCTTTCGAAGTGGAAATTCTCCACCATGCTGACCTCGTCGATGACCAGCACGTCGGTAGCTTTCAGTCGCTTCCTGATAAATTTACCGTGTGCCCCCTTTCGGAAATCGGCGAGAGGGAGTTTGAAAGTGTCCAAGTTCCACCCGGCATACACAAACGTCGTGGAGCCCCCGACACCCAGTGCCGAGATGCCAGTCGGAGCAACGATATCAACCTGGCATCCTCGCTCTCGCAAGCGCCTCGTGAACGCCTTCAACACTGTGGATTTACCGCAGCCGGCTGAGCCCGTGTAGAAGACGTTCCGACCGGAGAGAATGATATCGACCAACTCAGCTTGCTCTGGACAAAGCGAGGGCTCCTTGAGCGGTATGCGGGGTGGCTCAGGGGACTCTGCTGTCTGGGCTTTCGCAAGAGAGTGGCCGTTTACCACGACATGTCCAGTCTTGTCGTCTACTGTCCATGGAGCATCGTTCCATTCCGCAGTGGACCCCAAACCGTCGGATCCGATGGCCGTCGTCGCAGCATTGCTTTCGAATTTGGGTATAATATTCGGGGTGTCGATGCCTTGGATAGTTCGCTCGAGCTGGGGCGGAGCGCATTCCTGTGTGGTTGTCCCACCCGTGCCATTTAGGGCATTGTCAGGGTACCACTTCCCGGCACAAAACACATTGAGAAAATCGTCGTCGTTGGGAGTTGTGTCCGGCTGTTTATGGTGTCTCACCGGAATTGAGTAAGGCTTCATGGATTGGCCTTTGGGAGTCGCGTCCTCGTTCTCCTCGTCCGAGCTCAACAAGCTAATAACCTCCGGCAGAGACTCGGTAGGATCGTGCGTACGTGATCGTTTGATCCGGTGCTGCTCATCATTTTCGAATGTTCTACCGGCTCTAGGAGCTAATGAGCTACCCAATGACTGCAGGGTATTACCATCCCGATCTATACGGCTATCGTGCAGAGAAGGATAGCCTCCATACTTTAAAGGACCTAACGCAATTGTAAGGCTGGGTAATGCGACAAACGGCAGGCGCAGGGGAGTCTGAAACGGACTGAAACAGTCGTAGCTACTTACTTGTGGACATGTCTCGTACTTCAGCTTTGATGCCAATGCTTGACAAAGAAAAAAATACATGCAACGCATCCCACGCGTTCGTCTACTTTAATGATCTTGACTTAAGTTCCCGCTATTACAGGTTAAAGTTGAGTAAGTGAAGCAACCACGTAAATTACTTAGATATATTTTCCCGTAGTTCGGTCGGTATTGTGGACAGTGCATCTATCTCATCAAACTGTCCAATACGCCCCGTCCAGCTGGAGAAGCTGCAACTTGTTGCCCTTCACACAAAAGCAATTCTACCACTAGGTTAACCCGTTTATTTGAATATATATGTAGTCAAACAGATAGATATAAGTGCTCATAGGGAACCTTCAATAGCTAGTGCTCTCCAAGCGAAGCAGGAGTGTCATGGCTGTCGACCAACCTACAGAGTACGTTTCTGCTATGTACAATAGAAACGAAATGGCAATGAGGCAAAGCCATCTTCCTGGATCCTATGCAGATTAGTCCCACATATGAAGGAACGGGAACTAAGTCAGTACTTAGTCTTTCCCTTGAAATAGCACCATTTGATTGTAACCCTGGATACATTTGGCAGGAATGATTCAACGAAGGACCGTCATGCGGGTACTGTGTAAGTTCTAGATTAGCAAATTTATGGACTGTGTACCGTGTACCTGTACTTGATACCGTGAGGTGGGCAACGCGGGGCATCCTGGTGTTCGTGTTTGCCCATTACAGCAGTGCTTTCTGTGCACTAATAATAAGGTTAATTAATAAAGTTTCCTTGTTTACTTGTTGACCGAAGCCACCGGCCTTAGGATCTAGGTTAGAGCTTAACACCATGCCGAACACCGCGAATGCCGGAAACGGGGAGAAAGTAAACGTTCTCTTCGTTTGTTTGGGCAACATCTGCCGTTCCACAATGGCCGAAGGCGTCTTCCAGTCCATGGTGAAGGATCCTTCCTCACCTTACCACGGTCTTATTGGGACTGTGGACTCTTGCGGAACGGGTACGCAAAACGAATCGCAGCGCTCATGGATCGACCGTCCTCAACGGCAGGGCCAATTGCTAACATGACGTTTCCGATATAGGTGGTTATCACATCGGCGATGAGCCCGACTCTAGAACGCTAGCGACACTCCGCGCAAACGGCATCACAAACTACCGACACGAAGCCCGTAAAGTTAGTAGACGGCCAAGTAGCCAGGAGGATTCCCTGCGGGAAACGACATCTGACTTCTCTCGTAGCTCTGCAACAGCGACTTTAGCGATTTCGATTACATATTTGCCATGGACCGCAGTAACCTCAGCGATATCCAGCGGTGGCGCCGCAACAAGACCGACGACAGAGCGAAAATTATGCTCTTTGGCGAATTCTCCGGTACGGGGCGTGCGGAGGTCGTCGAAGATCCGTATTATATCGGCGGAGACTCTTTCAAGAAAACCTACGAACAATGCCGGAGGTTCTCGGAAAACTTCTTATCGACAACGTTCCCTCAGGTCCATGCTGAGTCCAAGTAAGCCAGTAAGGAGACCAATTGCGCGATGGACCAGATCGGGCTCGTCTCGCTCCTCTCCCCCTAATACCGAATCAAAGTCGCATGAGTGAAGGCGCTGAAGGTGAACAAATCGGTTGTAAACATGTCATTCGATTCTCTTCCTGATACGAGGTCACCGACTGAGTATAGAAATTTGACTTGGCGGAACGCCGCGATATGTGCACGACACAATGTCACTTCGCCGATAGATTAGAGGTTGGCTCGCAATTATGGTACAGGTCCGTTTAATGCAAAAATAGACCAGCGAGAATAGAGTACCTACCTTCGATGAGATGGGATGGTTGTGCAAAAGGAGTGAAGGAGGGCTGCTGGTTCGTAGAGGCTGAGATATGCTGGATTATATTTCGGGAACAGGATTGCCAGACCAGCCTCAGCCCAGCCACTTTCATGATTGTTTTGGAAAGAACCGGGTCGACCAGACCTCATTATCACGATTTGGAGCAAAGCAGCCGATTGAATTTGCCTACGCGCATTATACCTACCTCCACAACTCTGTGCCGCATTACCCAGCCTTTTGTCCAACCGGCTTCTATTCAAACGTACAGTACTTTTAACCTAAGTGGCTGCGGGGGTGACGACGAGATAGGAGCGGAAATGACACTCGAGGTGAGGACTGCGCGGCTACGTCGCCCGGGACCCAATCACGTCGTCAGTGACTGGCAGCCAGCGGCTATAAGGCTCGCGATGTGGGGGCCAGGGCTGTGTAAGAGGGAACCAAGAGGGGAACCAAGAGCAGTGGATCGCAACTTTCACGCCTTTCACATTGGAGCTAGCCAAAGGGAGGAGCTTTTGACATGGCGTGGTGGAACCCTTCCCACTCCTTTTGTTACCCCTGGCTTGTGATTTCTTGTCCTCCCCCGAGTCCCCACCTCTACCAAAGTCCTAAGAGGGGCGCTAGTAAGGGTAGCCCTCTCTCCCTTTGTGTGAACCCCTCTATTAGTGTGATGCCTCAGGTCTGCTCTTCAGTGTCAGATCATGACCAGCAACACGCTAGACTAGAGGGCTCTCCGAGTCCCCTTTCTTACAAGACTTTGTTCTTTCTCTCCGCTGTCTAGCCTAACGCATGGATCCCTTGTCTTTCAAATAGGGATCTTGCTTCCAAAGTGTCCATTTGCTCTTTTCTTGCTTTAAAGTTGATCTGTCTCAGTTGCTTGAAAAGTATCCTTGAAGTAGGTAGCTGAAGTGCGTCTGGTTACTATATTCTCCCTCTCCTCTTCCCATAACCCCAGCCGTCCAACGCGACGTGACATTAGACCCCCCCTCATCCCAGTTCGGCTCTGGCCTAGATAGGGCTGCTCGCTTGTCCCTCCCCCCCTTCCCCTTGCCCTTGTTCCCTTGTCCTTCTAAAATAAGGGCAGGAACTTACTCTAAGCCTATCTGCACTGCATCGCATCGCATAGGTGTGTCCACACGAGCTCGCGCCAGCCTAGTCGAGCCTGCTTAGCTATCTCCAAGCCTACTTTATTAATCTAGCAACTTATCCTCTGTTCAGGACAAATACGCTTCATTTATCCTCGTCACACCAACTGCCTCGCCCTTTTGCTGTCTTGGTCATTGCTTATGCGACGGGCTCCCTGTGCTCAGCGTCTTTCATCCTTGCCGCGACCAGTATTCCATCCCTTTGAGAGGATAAAGTCGCCTGTCTAATCGCCGCGGGTTCATTCATTGTGCTACCAATTCCTCCCTCGGTCCCTCCCTTGGCTGGTGCAACGAGGGTTCAGTCGCAACGTGCAAGCCCACCTTGCCCACATTCCACGACTGAAAGTTCTACGACGGCCGTAACGGGCGACGAAAGATACTGAGTTCTTCCACCATGGGTGACTTACAAGGACGCAAGGTCTTCAAGGTCTTCAATCAGGACTTCATCGTCGATGAGCGATACACCGTCACGAAGGAGCTTGGACAGGGTGCCTATGGTATTGTCTGGTATGCGCTGTCCCTGAGTTCGGTCTGCCAGCCCTTGTACTGACACCTTTCCCGCATATAGCGCTGCTGTGAACAACCAGACAAACGAGGGCGTCGCCATCAAGAAAGTTACCAATGTCTTCAGCAAAAAGATTCTCGCCAAGCGCGCCCTGCGTGAGATCAAGCTCTTACAGCATTTCCGTGGGCACCGTAACGTAAGGAGAACCCACGAAACTGGAGCAAGCCTTCCACCTCCTAACTCTAAGTGACCGCCTCTCAGATCACCTGCCTCTACGACATGGACATTCCGCGCCCGGACAACTTCAACGAGACATACCTTTACGAGGGTGGGTGCCCTATTATACGGACATCCCGTGTACCTGCTGCTGACAGAGCTTCGCAGAGCTGATGGAATGCGATTTGGCTGCCATCATCCGCTCCGGCCAGCCACTTACCGACGCACATTTCCAGTCCTTCATCTACCAGATACTATGTGGCCTGAAGTACATCCACTCTGCCAATGTATTGCACCGTGATCTGAAGCCCGGAAATCTTCTGGTAAATGCCGATTGCGAACTCAAAATTTGCGATTTCGGTCTCGCCCGTGGCTTCTCCATCGACCCCGAAGAAAATGCCGGCTACATGACCGAATACGTGGCTACGAGATGGTACCGTGCACCGGAGATCATGTTGAGCTTCCAGAGCTATACCAAAGCTAGTACGTTTGCCAGCAGCCCCTTACCGGTGTCATAGACACAGGAAAGCGAAGCTAACACGATATAGTTGACGTTTGGTCTGTGGGATGTATCTTAGCTGAGCTTCTGGGCGGTCGTCCATTTTTCAAGGGTCGCGACTATGTCGACCAGCTGAACCAGATCCTTCACATTCTGGGCACGCCTAATGAGGAAACACTCTGCCGCATCGGCTCATCTCGCGCACAGGAATACGTCCGGAATTTACCGGTCATGGCCAAGAAGCCTTTCCCTGTGCTATTTCCCAACTCCAATCCCGATGCGCTCGATCTCCTCGACAGGATGTTGGCGTTTGATCCTTCGTCGCGTATCAGCGTCGAGAAGGCCCTGCAGCATCCATACCTCCAGATTTGGCATGATGCCTCAGACGAGCCTGATTGCCCGACGACGTTCAATTTCGACTTCGAAGTTGTAGAGGACGTTGGGGAGATGCGAAAGATGATCTTGCAGGAGGTCTACCGTTTCCGACAGCTTGTCCGCACCGACCCGAACTCCCTCGCACATGACCCGAGCATGCAGCTACAAGCCCAGGCGGGCCACGTCCCCATGCCAGAGGCCGGTAGCCAATGGAGAGCCGAGGAACCGCGACCGCACGAGTACATGAACCAGGTGGGAGATCTGGAAGGCGAGCTTCAGGGCTTGGATGGAGGTAGACGATAGGAACCGCTACGGACATCCAAGCGAGTAAGCCGGATCGGCGGCCATATATCCAACAGGTGTATGGCGTTGTGAGGAGGAGGTAAGAGATGGTGATACGATAATAAAACGTCGCAAATTAAAGAAAGAGTCAGTGGAAGGGTGGCAGGGGTATCTATCTTAGAAATGGTTCTACCCCCTTTTTCCCCCGTCATGCACGGCTTGAGCAAGATAGCGCGTTGGCTTGCTTTTTTCAGTTGTCGATACTTAGCCACCATTGAATATGGGAAGTAATAATTGGCATGTCATATCCTGTGATCTTCTACTCTATGTAGTTCCCGTATGAGACATGGGCGCCGTCTGCTTGCACAAGAGAGACTTTGTCTTTTCGAGACACTACGGTGTGACAGGCCATGGACAGGTCATTTCTCCTTACTGTTAGCCTTTACGTGGCGTATAGTCAGTATTCGAACTCAGATCGAATTCCTGTAGTTTTATATGTGTAGTTGCCTGCCTCCTGGATAATATTGACGAGTCAACACTTCTTCTTCTACTTCTTCCTTTTCTGGGAAGCCTGTGCCGAACCCAACCAAAGCTTGGTTTCTTTCGTGTTGTAGTATATAAGTCAGGCAATCCAGGCCAGGCTCCTGGGATATATGTGTGTATGTGTACCTGCCTGCAGTCCACAATTATTTGTTCTGTGAACAGTACTAACCTAGTAGCCCTCTTGCTTTCATTTGGAAGCATCCCTTCACTTGACTTCAAAGACAGGGTGAGGATGAGGCAGAAGGAGAACGAGCGAGAGGAAAGGGAGGCAAGGACAAGGGCACGAGGTACTATATAAAGATACGAAGAGCATCAAATATAAGTATCAACTATGTTAAGATATAGGATATACGGTATCTAGATCCATTAACATCGGGATCAGAACGAGCTAAGACTTCTACGGTATACCTACCTAACCTAGCCCTCTATATGTTACATCCCTTCCCGATATATACTTAATGATCAAGCTTCAGCCGTTGAGGAAGAAATGAAGCGCGATCCTGGCTCATATCTGATAAGGAATGAAGGTCAAGTAGTATATGTTTGACGAGAGGAGCGGAGGGGAAATGAAGGGGAAGAGGAAGTTTTTGAGTGTTTGTGGTGGAAGTCGCAGCACGAGATTTTAAAAGCCAGTCAGCCGGGCACAGGCAGGCAGACAGGTAGGCAAATATGATTTCTATTATAATATCTCGTATATATCGCGAACCATCCATTTCGATATCTCATTCGTCGTGAAGTGCCAAGAGAGAGAAAGAGAATGTAGTGCAGTTGAAAAAGAAGGGGGAAAGAAGCATAGAAGGATATCCAAGTGTGGTTTGTATATCGACCTCTGCGACCAATAGGCAAGGTTCTTGACGTACTTATGCCCCAACGTTTGGAGATAGAAAGAAGAACCAGAAGAAGAAAAAGAAAAAGAACAAAGTAATCTCCCTTTTGCCCCTGAAAACGCCGTAAAAATGCATACATACAAACATAAAGCTCATCTCATCCCTTTTCCCCCGCGTCATAAGTGCGAACTTTTCTAGTACATCCAGTACATAGCCGTGTATGCCACGCTCTGCGAGCCGCCGACGGAATTACACACGCCGGGACTTCCTCCGGCCGTCAGGACGCGGTACACCTTGCTCACGCCGACACTGCCTCCCTTATCGCCGAGGTAGAGCCAGTCGACGGCGCCCTCGCCGTTGAGGCCCCTGTCGGCGTTGGCGGGCGCCGTGACGTTGGCGAGCTTCTTGCCCTTGAACAGGCCGGCGTTGTCGCGGAGGGCGAAGGTGGGCGTGTTGTTCTCGTCGAAGAAGTGGTGGCCCAGGTACCGGATCGGCCCGCCGCGCACGCCCGGAACCCACAGGTCCGACGGCGGCGGGAAAGGGGAAGGGGAACCCCCCGGCGTGATGGGCTGCGCGGTGGCCCGCAGCACCCGGCTCGTCAGCACGTCCCAGTCCGCCGGAGACAGCGCCCGGAACCCGGACCCCGGGTACAAGGCCGTGACGTCGTACAGCACCGCCAGGGCGCCGTTCGCGCTCCCCTTGGCCCCGGCCGTGGTGCACGTGTAGTTCTGCACGCCGTGGCCCACGGCGATGCGCTTCAAGGGCGCGTCGGGGGCTGGTAGAGAGGTGGCTCCTGGGGGAAAAAAACTTGTATGTTAGATACTTATATATGAATGATCGAGGTACTTGAGTATTTATTTTATGCAAAAAAAGCGAGGAAAGGCTCTTCTCTCACCTCCTGTGCTCGGTAGGACGTAGTTGACGCTCGTGGTCGTGGGCGAGGCATGGTCGGGACCGGCGGTATCTGAACCAGGACCGCATCGTTGGCCTAGAGGGCTGGCGACGGCGGTGGTGGCTAGCGCCGAGGCGAAGATGAATAATATACTCCGTAGTTGCATGGTCTCCACTTTGTATGTATGTATGTTGTGTGGTGTGCTCGAGTTCCCTTCCCTCTTTTGTCGATGACCCTTATCTGTTACACCTTACTACTTTCTCTTCTTGTCTTTTCTTTTGCAAGGATGTGCTTGAAGACTGTTGGTTCTGATGGGTAAAGAAAAGTATGAAAATCGGATCTAAGATGGGATGGGTAGAACCAGTGATCAACAGACGGGATGATGTTATATCAAGAGATCTGATCTGACAAGCCCGTAGTATAATAGACTAGTGCAAGATTAGAAATAGAAAAAAAAACGGTGGGACGGGCCCAAGGGTGGTTGGGCGGCAGCTGTGGCTCTTAGTGTCTCTTGGATGAGGAAGGAGGCCGTTTTGCGGGTGGCCGGTGGGCGCTTAGAGTAGTAAGGTTGAGTGGTATTCGGTATGCTGTACTACTATATATATAGATAGATACGTATAACTTGGCCCTGCTTTGGTGTGGGTGTTATGTATGCAAGATGCAGGCTTCCCGAGCCGAGATTTGGATGGCAAACCGGGAAAGAAAAGTTGGAGTGCTGAAGAATAGGTAGATGCAGCCGGCCCCTATGAGAGACCAGGTGGAGAGAGAAGGAGGGAAATGTAATGTTGTAGACGAAAATGAAAGTAACTATTGTCTATGGTGTGTTTACTTCTTTTTCATGAGCTTGCTAAAAAGCACATCATAACATGAGACGGGCCCAATCCTTATATATATACCAGACTACAGTTGCACTTTGGTCCCCAGACTCTAGTCTGGAGCCGTACAGGAAACGAAACATTCATAACAAAGCCCCTCCCCTCTGGATCCTCGCCCTTGATGCAGCAGTCTTCGCCGTCGCCTCGACTTGAAGGAATCTGTCACCCTTGCACACAGCGAAGAAGAGGGAGTCCCTTGCGAAAGGGCCTATGCAGGAAAGTTCCTGGACTAGGACGACAGACCCCCCCCCCCAGAGTCAGTGCAACCCCCAGCCATGCCAGGACCTCCTCATCAATGAACTCTTGGGGCTGGATTGAACGTGGTCTAGGTTAGCGTGGTTGAACAGAGACACGGGATCGAGGCCGCCTAAAGCGTACCTAGTGCGGTGGCAAAAGATCTTGTATCTCCTTGGCAACAGCAAATGGAGCAATCAAGGGGGCTGTCGGCGTCAAGGGTAGATAGAGCCGACTGCATAATCCTTTCAAATAAATTAGCTTGCATGTGTGTCTCAGGTACCTATGTACAGCAACTGAACCACTCCTACTAGTGATGAGGTTTACTTTGTAAGGGTCAGATTTAGATAGAAAGGGCTATTAGCGCGGTTGTTTATTCTGCGAAGTCATCTACAAAATTGCTGGCTGCACACGAGCATCCTCGAGTTGTAGGTTAAGCATTCCTGTTTAGTTTTCAGTAGACCCTCAAATCATTACGAATCCCTACGCAGGACTAAAACCCTTGTTTGTTATATGTAAGCCGGCTGGCACCGGGACGTTGTTGCATTGCATTGCATCTTGTACGTGGCCGTTGTTTTTTGTACTGGCTTACAGCATACGGCTTGCTGGAGATGCATGAATCAAGGAAGGGACGAAATGTGAGCCGTCAGTAGGCGAGTTCTCTATCCCTTGCGCGGTCGTGTGCTGCTGTATGCGCGCCTCTTGATGCTACATACCTAAAGTAAGCAGAGCAGCAAGTGCAGGCCTTTTCGGCTCAAAGGGGTTACGGGCTACAGCAGAAGTCGTATATCCTGATCCCTGAGGCGCGCCTTGTTATTGCCTTGCTTTTCCCCCTAGGTTAGAGACATCAGTACTATCTTGATACTACCTAGAGACGGTTAGCTGGACGGGTGCGCTTATTAGCTCAGGACCCTTGGGGTAATAAGCGACTGCGATTCGCTGTCCGAAGGGCAAAAAGTGGCCCGACATTGCTTAGCTGATGCGTCTGCGTGTGCCTTCAGTTCTTGTCTTCAGTTCTTGTCGGGTGGAAGGACGGAACTGGTCGGACTTGCTGTAAGTGGCTGGATAGCCGAGCCTGCGCTTTCCCTCATAACGTTTCGGACAGATATACCAACACCAGAAAGCTGTAGGTAAACCCGTGTACATTAGCCCGTGTACAATGTCTTATTAGGAGGCACCGTCTACAGCTGTACATACAAAGCAGAGGTTTGCTTACCCTCATATATTTCTCTGGATTTTCGAACTTTGGATGTGTGTAATTCGGAAAACATGATTCCCTGGGTTTGCAATATACGTTACTAGTCTCCCTCTCTTTACTTTTCTTCCCTAGTCTGCTACTTCGCTGCGTCGGTGGTATCTCGATAAGAAAACCTCTTCGTAGGGACACCGCACTTGGGGGTTTTTATGATACCTGAACCCCGGAATGTGCCCGGAGGTCCACTATAAGCATCCCTGCAGTCGTCAGCTCAAAGCCTCGAGCCTTACGGAGTATGCTGCACTTTGGAAAGTTGAGTCCCACCTTGTGCTGATGGTCTGCAGGCTGCTCTTGTTTATTCGTACCAAGTGTTCCCTCTTTCTGAATCATAATAATCACAATACGCGCGATAGGTTCTGTGCATGCGTAGGTGTGTAACTCTCCTTGCATTTCACCTTTTGCCTGCATAAAATACCATATTATGTATGAGACTTAATTGATTACAAGTGAGGGATGATGATAAGCACAGGCAATTGCACGTGAAAGGTTGGAGGCTGGAAGACGAAAGTGGGATGCATGTCATTTTGTTCTTTTTGGTTTACCCCAACCTCTCTCTCTCTCTTGTCCTGAAACGCAGAAACCAACGCCAGAGATATATCAACTGCAGGATTCTCGTTCCTCAATACATGTACGGTAGTGCAGCAATGGTGAGACTGCAAAGGCGGGGGCCAAAATAGGTAACGAGACGTTCTCCGTAGCTTTGCATATTATCAGTGCAGTTCCGAAACACTCATATGGGGGCATTTGGTTCAGGGGCATGTCGAAGGTGATAACATACTGACCTATGTTCAACTCCTAGATTTGCAGATAGATGAAAGGGTCGGACCCGGTATGAAAGCAATATTCCTCTTAAACTAAATCCTTGCAGAGGTGTGAAACGATCCTTCCTCTGCCTCCCATAGCACGTGCTTGACTTGCATGAGCCCCAAATGTTTGGTCTGCCATTGGCTTAAGGCGATCCTGTGGACCGGCGTTGCTTGGATCTCCAGATTATTCCATCGCTAAAATTGTGGATAAAGATGTTTACCTGTTATTTCCTTGATCGCCTAAGTAGTTGAACTTCATGGCAGTCTGATATTCTCATGCTGCTGTTGAAGTGTCTCTAACACTCTTCTCAGGCATTGGGTCTACCGTCTACATAGTAGCCTTCAAGGCTCATAGTTGTGATGGTTGTCATGTGGGGATGCGGGGTAGCAAGCACAACCCTAGTACTGAGTATAGCCAGGCTCCAGCAGGTATGTAGGATGACCTGCAGCCTTCTACGCTCCTCCATTCCTTCGAAACTATCACAGGCTCTTGGCTAACTTTGTCCTTAACACCGAAGGCCTGTGCAGGCCGCAGCGGTGTAAGTCGTAAGACCACGTAATGGGCATAGTAGCGGTGTCCAAGATAACGCTCGTGCGTCTTCTATGCATTGGTGATATCATACACAGTAGTAAGTTGACCCTTACATGGAACCCAGTTAATGAGAAACAGTCGTCGTTTGAACCGGTTTACCGGGCCCGGCTGCGAAGATTTTTACCAGATTAGGTACCACGCTCGCCAGCTCGCCATGTTACCGGACTTGTTTTGCTGACAATAACTCCATGATGCTTAGAAAGTTCTGATGCACACTACTGTTGTAGTCTGTGGATGCTGCAAAACAAGGCCAGCTGACCGATCTAATCCTGCCTGGATTGAAATTCAGGCAGGCCGCACAGCAGTAATGTACCGTTGTACCTAGCAGTATGGAATGGAATGAAGGGTCCAACAGAGAGGAACTAGGGCGGCGGGATTATGGCCAATCAGTAAAGATTTGAATTTTCGCATGGCGCTTAATGGACCGTGAACTTCATATTGAATACATACTGTGTGAACCTCACCAAGACTTCTTAGGTTAGGAATGCTCGGCACCTTTTGACTGATTTTCCACCTGAACCTCGATTAGGTACGTACTTTCTTGCTCGAAATTCATCTACTTCTCCCACGGGCGTCTACTCCTTGTATGGGAAGGTGGTACTACTTGTATGTAGGTTCGTGTATGAGCCTGCTAGGCATTGGGGTGCTACAGTCACGCAACAGCGGTTGTGTACACATTATGGACGTTGTCTTCATACACGGTCGAACCTGGGATGACTTGCCACTTTGGCGGCATGTGGTGACAGGTACCTACAGTTCATGCCTGCAATCTTTGACCTTGCCTTCTTGATTGGTAATCACCGAGGTCGCTACGAGGGAACGCGAGCCACCTGAGCTTTACGAGCTGCGCATGCCTGCACAGTGACTAGGGGTCAACTTTCCCTGTGCTCATCCTGCCGTTGAGCCGGCAAAGCTACGACAACAAACAGAACCTACCTACCTCCCTGCACACAACAAAGGGTTTGCCTCGTCCGGGACTTACGTTACGCGACTGGCTCAACGCGCTTCTACAGCATCTGCAGCCTGCAACTCGCAGCCAACCGGAGCGCGCCCTTGCCTATCATCCAGCAGTAGGGTGCATTATCATTCCCTGGACCCAGAAGAAGCAAATCTCTCCTGTACAGCTGTGGTCCGTGGACAACATCGTACAGGTCAAGCTCCTTGACTGGGGCCACGTCTTTCAATATTCTTGCTTCCAGCAGGCATGTTGAATTCCATTTGTTTACTTTGCAAGCCGTCGCGTCGGAGTTAAGGGGGCAGTCATCATGAACCTGAATGGTGCCCAATACAATGTGAGAAAGAGGTTCCTTTACACCGTACATTTGGCTCTGCCCCTTTTACTGCCATGGTACATAGGGGAAAGAGAGCAATCGGGTGTCCACACATGACGCGGTCTCTCCTTTGCTCGCTCGATATTTCGTTTCGAACAAGGAGGGAAATGTCCTGGTTGACCTACCGTGGCCTCTCCTGCAGCTATCCCCGATGTGTATCACTCTAAAAGGCATGCGCGATAATAATGTAACATTTGGAGCCGGCTTCCGTGAGCCGCGACTATATTTAGACTCGGCCAATCAAGGCAGGTCGGGGAGTTGTACAGTTATCATGTGGACGAGTGGAAGCGCCTGTACGAAGGGAACCAGCGTTGAAACAAACACAGCTCGTTCACATCGGTGCAAGCTCGATCGTTGGAGCCTGACTGATCGGCTGGTTGCTGTCAGGTCACGTAGTGAGGCCGAGTAATGGCCATCCAGATGACCATCTCATGAGTGACCATGAGAGACAGCTAGCCCAGCTTCCTACCACATGGACATCATGTCTGCTGTCTGAAAATCTCTCTGGCTCTTTCCATGTCGGCCTCGATGTCGACGTTCCATATCCAGCCCATCCGGTTCCTCATATTCCCCTCCAGAAGATCAAGGTCATCCATGATGCCCTCCAGCTCAAAATCCCACAATGTGCCCGCCTCCCTACTCGTCGCCACGATCCCCTGCGTCCGAGGCCGCCTAACATCATCGTAGGCTTTGAACACCTTGTCCAAGTCAGCAACAGACCGCGCCTCCCCGAGCAGTTCGCCGAGGATGTAGCAGTCCTCGATGCACATGCCCGCTCCGGCGCCCTGGTGCGGGGTTGTGGCGTGCGCGGCATCGCCCACGAGGCAGATGCGCGGCGTCTTCCCGTAGTATGTCGGCGCCGGCGGGTGGTCGAACAAGGCCCAGACGTCCTGCCGCTCCATGGCTGAGACTATGACTTTCACGTCCTCGCCCCATTCCTCGAAATCGGCATTCATCTGCTCCTTGGACACGCGGACGACCCATTCGGGCGCTGTCCACGACTCGCGCGAGGTAAAAGCTACCACTGCGTTGCATATAGTCAGAAAGACAACCTTCAGTCGCGTCTCCAAGGTTCACAATAACGGTAAATTAGGACATACCATTCATTGTCCGGCCATGCTCGATGGGAAAGGTGAGGAGATGCCCGTGATAGCCAAAGTAGATCTGGCTATTCATCGCCTTCTCATCGCCGATGATCTCCCTCGCCTTTTCCATGGGCACCAGGCCCCTGTAGGCGCACTTGCCTGAGAAGACTGGGCTGTACCGGGGCCCGAGGAGCAATTTCCTGGTCGGAGACTTGACGCCATCGCAGGCAAGGACAGCCGTATGCTGTGCCGTCGTCCCGTCCGCAAAATGCAACACCGCGTCTCCCGAACCGTCGCCCGCCCCGGTGATGTTGACAAGTCGCTTCCCGAAGCGCGCCACGGACGGCGGGAGGAGTCGCACGAGCTGATCCAGGTAATGGGCGCGATGGACGCCTCCGACAGGACCGGTCTTGGAGAGGTCCGGGTAATGTATCACGAACAGGTGGTCTCCGATGCCGTGGTCTTTCTTCCCCTTGTACATGAATGTCTCCTTACCCTCACTACGACCTGCGCCGGTCCCAGGCACATTCACCTCCATTCCATCATCAGGAGCAGCAGTTTCAGCCTTGCGCCTATCGCCGACTCTCATATGGAACCAGACGCTATCGCTGTCTTTACCCACGCCCTTGTCCGTCCGACAGTGGTCGTACGCGGCCTTGACCTGCGGCGATATGAGGGCCATGGTCCTGACGGCGTTGGGGCCGAAGCCGACGCCCGCGCCGATCTCGCCGAACTGCGCGGCGGACTCGTACACCGTGAAGGGGACGCCGTGCTTCAGGAGGTTGACGGCTAGCGTGAGGCCTGTGATGCCGCCGCCGACGATGGCGAGGTTGAAGGGCTTGGTGGAGTTGTCCATTTCGAATGTATGCGTAAACTTGGAGGTGAGAGATGAGATGCAAATGTGTGTATGAATGGTTCGTGTTAATAGTGCAGGCTGAGTCGGTCAGTAAAGAGAGGTAACCTCAAGGGTATATGCCGGCTAATATGTTTCAACAGGCACTTGCGACATCATTCCATACACACGATAGGATACGTTTTGTGCCATGTTATTATACAAATTTCCCACCCATGACTCTGAACTGGTCTTCATATTCTGCTTCTCGGATTCTGCTATGCGAGTCTTATGCGTTCGCGCGCTTTCGTCGTCGGCCGAGGGAATGCGGCTAAGTTCTTACTTATCCCATCATCTATGCCGAGAACAAGCCCCCTGTTGTCATGTCATCAATCGGGAGGGTGTGGAGAACCCCGGCAGACGTTATTTATTTCTCTTGGAGAAAACACTATCTATACTCGACCTCATTATGTAGGCTATAATACTGCCTATACTTGGAGTATATGAGACAAGACATGTATATGCCTATTCCCCGTCACCCAACCGGCTATCCAGCTATGCAACCTTGGTTCTTTTAACTGCTTTTCCCAAGAGGTTAAGGTCATATTAGAGGTTGCTGCTGATAGGTGATAATCTCAGATCTTCATACTTTACACTAACTATGTGTACAGTAAGCATCTATTTGATGACATATAGACCCAGGATAAGGTTGGTAGGCATTCATTACTTTACCTTACAAGCTAACCTCAGGTAGGTATACGTACGTATAGTCTCTACCTACTTAGTTATTTTAATCTTCTATACCAAGGAAGTAAGGTTAGCAACTTCTATCTGGGCAGGATCTTGGATACTCTATTGTTATACTCTGCATGGTGCGGGTTTTAAACCTCAGATCTTGGCCAAAATTATGAATTGCAAGTGTGTGAGGACATAGGTGGTGTGGTTTCAACTAGGTGGTTTATCCTTCACAACATTCATGAGGTAGACTAGATCACAGTCACTAATCAAGAAGCTTCTCTCACAGCAAAGATTTTCATATATATCTATCTATCGACTGTTAGGCCAAGTCAACAGCTGCTCAGCTGGTTCTCACTCTGTCACTTGCTCGCTTGTTTATTCACACACTCACTTTCACAACCTATCAAGTCGAATCAGTCAGTTCCTGTACCTATAATACATGTCTTGCATTGCATGTGGCTGAAGTAAAGATTGTTCCATATAACAATCTGCCTCTCAGTTAGGAGGAGATATGTAGTGACTGGGAATAGTACGAAATAGGTAGTAATCAAGATCCCTTTCTCTCTCTTTGCCTCAGTTTCTGCCTAGCCACGTACTTGTGCTTATGTATCTGTGTTAAGTAGCCCTGTCAACATTAGAGAAAAATAATCAGGACAAAGCATCTCACTTCAGGCGTGGCGCAAACTTCATTGAGGCAGCATAGAAGGGTGCCCAGGGGGTAAATAAAAGGACCTAAGTTAAAGCTGGATTCGTGTTGAGGATGCTCAGAAAGGAGTGAAAGGACAAGATAAAAATAGAAACCGAAGTGCAATCTTGCGCAACTATAATGAAATAGAAGTATGATCCATACAAGACACGGCCAAGAATAAAGAGAGAGAGATGCAAAAAAGAACGGGGTATTACAAAAGGTAAATCAAGTGATCAAGTGATTTATTCCCGCGAGCAAGTGAAAAAACTATAATCAAAGAACCAGAATTCAAGCTTAGTCTTCGAATGAAAGAAGGAAAGCATTTGCCCCCTTCCTTTATCCATGCCATGGAGGTGTTAGCATGCGTATCCCACCTGCTTTTTTGCGCCTTACATTCATTCAATCATATTCTCTTTCAGTCACACCACCTTCCTTCCCCATCGGCGTCCCTCTCAACGCTGATATATAAACCCTCCTACACTCCCCATATCTACACTCTCTTTCCCTTCCCTTCCCTTCCCCAGGAAAAACACACACACACACACACACCCAAAAAAAAAATCTCTCATCTTTTTCTTATCTTTTTCTTTTTTTCAAATTCCAAGACTTTGACAGTCTCTCTCACACACAAAAAACAACAAAAAAACAAGTAAAAATGCAGGTCATCAAGAACAACAACAACCACCACACCAACGCTCCCAAGAAGAGCGGCTTCGCCGACCTCTTCGACCTCAGCAGCACGGACGGCGGACTCGCGCCCTCGCACGGCTCCTCAGGGGGTGGTGGGGGAGGAGGGTGCATGATCATGTAAAAAGAAATTCACTCTACTACTCTACTCTATAAAAAGAATGAGTGAGCGAGTGAGTGAGTGGACTTGTTCCCTATGGAATGGTAAGTTACTTAGTTAGGCTCCTTACTTGACCTACTCTCTTTATCCCTCCCCCCTCTCTGTTTCTCTCATACTGACAGTTGTTTACTTTGATAGAGTCCCTCATTTCATGCACAAAAAGCGGACGCGGGAGTAGCGACAGCAATGGGGAGGTCGCGTAATGCGGGGCTCAAGGCAAAAAAATCTGGTGGTCTTTGTTTTTTGATTTCTCCTGTCATCAATTTCGAATTTCCTTCTTTTTTTGCACGAAAAAATCTTACGACGGCATGTCCTTTTTTCTACAGATCTGGGCACGGGGGCCGTGTTCTTTCTTAGAAAACCCTTAATGTAATCTTCCCATATCATTTTATCAAAACGCCAAAAAAACATCGAGGAGGGGGGGTGGAAGGGTAGTAAGAAGTCAAAAGACTAGACTGGACAAGATAACTAGTTTATGAGGATAACCCTACTAATTACTGCTCTTCCTTTTCTCCTTCTCACAATGATCCTGACCAGTATACTCCACTGATACCGCGTAGCTCTGAGAATGCTTGTGCAGGTGATGAAAGGGTCTATATAGATGAATTCTGCTAGTGAGTGTGTGATGAAGTACCTATTCTGGACGTCAACGCCGACTGCCCTTCCCCTAGGTTAGAACTGTCTTTTCGAGATCACGACCTTACTGCTCACTTAACCTAATGGCAGGGGTACATATAGACCATCGGTGTCAGAGGTAAAACGCCCTCTACAATCTCCCTTCCCCCCAAACTTGACTTGACATCGGGGGCCATGTCTGCTGCCCCTTGGACTATATTCCCCTCCAATGGTCCCTCTCATCTAAGCCGAGCTGTGGGTATGCGACAGCACGCGAGCCAACTCCCGATCCTTGCTCTCTCAATCCGGTTCCTGTATATATGGAAGCCACCTCCTGCTCGCTGGTCGGCATAGGCTCTTTGTTAGGACCGCTGGGGACTGCTTCAAACGTGCCGTGTAGATATGGCGCAAAGAGCGAGCTCGTAGGCGAGAAAGGACGATGGCAAATCCCAAGCCAAGCGGATACAATTTCCCTATGCCTCAAGATGATATCCCACATCTGTGGTTTCAGCCGCAGATGGTTAACCACTTTCTGGCATATATGACATGGCGCCCATTTCCTCAGTCACGACTAACATGCATTTCCTCATCCCGCATAACATATCAAATATATATATATCGTCACCACACCACATCGCATCACACCGGCAGCGGCTGCGGGTTATTTCCGACCGTCTTATAGAGCTCCCTGAGCTCAAAGGCCTCGTGGCCGCCCTCGGGCACCTCGCCGACGATGCGGCCGGGGCGTCCGGCGACGATGCTGAAGCTCGGGATGACCATGTTGGGCGGGACGACGGTGCTGTCGAGCACGCGAACGTAGTCCTTGATGATGGCGAACTCGCCCACGACCACGTCCCGGCCGATGTGCACGTGGCTCCCGATCGTGGCGGCCTGGACGACGGCGCCCTCGCCCACGAACACGTGGTCGCCTATCCGGAGGGGTAGGTACGTGAAGATGCTATTTAATTAAAAATCAGTGCTGTTAGAATATATTGATTCGAGGGTGGAAATGGGGGCGGGGGAGACAAAAACCCTTTATATTGTCGTCCCGGCGGACGGAGACAGCACCCCTTGCTGAGGAAACAGTACCGGCCTATCGCCACGGCCGTGTTGTTCGCGGGCGCGCCGCCGGACGAAGGCGCGGCTGCTTGGGCGGTGCGCGCGAGGTCGCCGCGGATCATGGCCTCGGCCTGGATGACCGTCTTGCCGCCCAGCATGATGTGCTGGGTCCCGACCAGGATGGCCTTGCGGGCCACCTTGTTCCCGGTGTCCTTAGTAAATGTCAAGAATCAGCAACTTGGAATAGTAGAAGCGACATTTCTGGTTTTGGCTGTTTGAGACGGAAGATCCAAGAATTGCATATGCATATGCATATGCATGTGTAGGAACAAGGCGGAAGAGGAGGTCTGTCTGTTTACCGTTTCAATGTACTCTCCCCTCACGGGTTTCCGAGACATGATGACTTGTCTTGGACTGTTTGCCAATATTAAAAGGGAAATCAGAGGGCAACGCTTTGTATATAAAGACAGAAGGCTTGATACGAAGGGTAATGGCAGGACGTTGTATCAGAAGAATGAATGAAGTATGCAGATCACGACTTTGTATTGGTCCCTGAAGTACCTAATTAAAGCCAAACGCGTCAACCGCGGTGAGGACCCTGCAGGACACCTATAAATGTTGCTCCACACCCTCTAAGGTTAGTAGACTACAGTATCCACAGCGACCTTCCACGACATCAATTTGTCCCCCCCAATGAGATGAATCAATCTTAATTGGCAGCCTCACCACAGTCTTCCAACTGTCATTCTTCATTTATTGACTCTCGTCGTGCTTCATCCAATAATCCGAGCCTTTCTTCGATGACGGCCACAATCTGCGTCCACTCGATCATGGCACCGTCTCCCGTGTCACCACAAGCCAAGACCTTGCTTGCAGGCCGGAGGACCTCGAACCAGCCGTCGCCCTCTTGGTCGTCTATTGTCTGACTCGCCGGCCTGCCATCTGTTTGCACATCAACCTCGGATGTGCTGGGGGCTGCTATTGTCTTGACACCCCATTCTTCTTCAAGAACGCGTAGTTGCTTCGCTGTGATGGGGTGGCGCCACATCGCTGTGTTCACTGCACACACAAGGGGAGAGAGTTTAGCGAAAACTAAACCATGGAGAGGAGATGTGTTTTGGGAAAAAAAAAAAAACTTACTTGCAGGAGCAACAATGATGCGCCGCTTCTTCGGCCGCCTGTTCCCGAGGACTTGAGCAGGGTCAAGGTCTCCCAGTGGGTCCCACGCGCGCACTACGGACGTCAGGAGATTGTCCGCAAACCCGTTCACGATCCTGGCCATGGTGTTGGCGCTCAGGGGCGCGATGACCAAGATATCGGCCCAGCGACGCAGTTCGATATGCAGGATGCCGCGCCCTCGCTGTATCACAAAGAACCTGTCTGTTAACAAGGGATTTGGAAAGCACAGGCGTAAGTAAATGATGATGCTTGACTTACTACCCAGGGTTCTTTCCACTCGTCCGTGTCCACATACTGGTGGATGTCAGTCAGCATGATACCTACCTCTCTTACATGCACCCCCATGTCTCTCATTCTCAAATCATTCAGGGGTGGTCACACATACTGTCAGCCACTTATTAGTACAACGTCAATGAGTCAAGTAAAACTGAGTACTCACCCACTGCATCTACGTTGGGGAGGGCGTTCAACTGAGACAGATTTGGCTGTTCATGGGATTGTCCGCCCAGGAACTTTGCAGCCGACGACGTCAGCACCACACGAATCGAGAGCCGACTCGACGGGTGTTTGGACAGTGCTTGGATGATATTCGGCAGTTTGATGGTGGCGACGCTGCCGGAAGCAGCTAGCAGGATGTGTACCTTCCCATCGCCGAAAGAGGTTGCGAGAGAATCGAGAGTTGTCCTTCGCGTGCGTGTGTGATGAGCATCATGCTGATCCGAAATAGCTTGGAGCATCTTGAAGACTTGTTATTCTTTGTTGGATTTCTGGTTTACTTTTGTAAGTAAGTTAGTAGTTGCCTATGAAGCTTTAGAAGCTTTGCAACGGCCGAGCACATGAAATCATATATGGGAAATATCAACTGGTCACATGCTGGTGCAGTTGGTGAACTCGTATGATCAGCATGTGATGCTATCGATGGAGGGGTGCCTTCACTTCGGTTTGAACCGGGGAAATGCGCTCGAGCGGTGATTGGTTCATCATGAGTGCCAAGGAGGGTAAGGAGTCTGGGGGATTATGGACTACCCTTTCGCCTCCATATGTCTTGAATTGCCCGATTGTTGCATATTCATTACATCATCCGATAGGTATTCGGTAGATACTCCCATACATTCAATTTGAGTTAAAGTCACCTTTCATAACGCTCATCGGCAACAAATCTTACAACAACTGCATCACACAGATCCACAGACCGCCACCATGTTCGCCAGACCTATATTCTCCGCTGTAAGTCCATCGCCATTTTATATCCGTCGTAGATCAAAAAGCGAAAACAGAGGAAAGCTGTAAACTAACTAACTCCCCTAAAAAACAGAGCCTGCGACAAGCAGCGCGCCCCGTCGCGCGCCACGCATTCTCCCGCCCTGCCAATAGCCCCTTCCTCCTCACAGCCATCCAGCAGCAGCAACAGCGTCTGCTATCCGACCACACCCGCCAAGCGATCGAGAAGGCCGTGGGCTCGGCGCCCGTGGTCCTGTTTATGAAAGGCACGCCCGAGACGCCGCAGTGCGGCTTCTCGCGCGCCAGCATCCAGATCCTGGGCCTGCAGGGCGTCGACCCTGCCAAGTTTGCCGCTTTCAATGTCCTTGAGGATGAGGAGCTGCGGGCCGGTGAGTCTTAAACAGCTAGATACAAAAAAAACCACTTGACTTCCTTCCTACACAAAGCGGTTTGGCAGCTGAGCTGAGCTGACACACACATTTCTTTCTTTTTTTCAGGCATCAAGGAATTCTCCGACTGGCCCACCATCCCCCAGCTGTACCTCGACAAGGAGTTCGTCGGCGGCTGCGATATCCTCGTCTCCATGCACCAGGACGGCTCCCTCGCCAAGATGCTCGAGGAGAAGGGCGTGCTCGCGCCCATCGGCACATCTTCATCTGAAGAAACTTCCGAGTCGAAATAAAAAAGATTTTCCTTTCTTAAGTTGATAAAAGAAATGACGGGATTTGGAGTTTGGGCGGGGCACAAACTCGGGTTTCGGTCTGTGACGATTACAGCCCATATAGAGAAAAAAGATTGTTTTCCGTGTACAACAACAATACAGTATAAACGCCTAATGAAACACACAGATAGATACTCCAGTCTTCTATTGCGAGAGAAGCACCCCAGCCTCTAACCCAAAACCTCAATGTGTGCAGGCCTTCAACTATCTAACCATGACAGGGATATCATATTCTGGAATAATTGGTATGCCATAGATATCCGATCACTGCGGATAAGCAGCACCATCCGCACGGGGATCGCTCCCGGCAGACCAGACGCCCACATCCGTGTCTACCGGGTCTCTGCTCCACCGGATGATCTGGCCCCTGCCGAACCTCGCCCTTCCCACGCCCGTCACGACCTCGACATCGTGTCCCAGCTTCCGCAATCCTTCGACTGTCTCATCCGGCATGCCCTCCTCGACGAACACCTTCGTGTCGATCACCTTTCCGTTCTCGGGCATGCCCGCGCCGATGCAGACGCGCGGCGCATCGAGCGCCTGCTGTGGATTCAGGCCGCCGACGATCTGGCCCAGGAGCACCTGGACGTGGCCCTGCGGCTGCATGAAGCCGCCCATGACGCCGAAGACGGAGTGCAGGCCGCCGCCGGCGTCGGGCAGGCACGTGACCGCGGCGGGTATGATGGTGTGATACGGCCTCTTGCGCGGCGCGACGCGGTTCGGGTGCCGGCCCGTCGGGTCGAGGCTGAAGTTGGCCGCCCGGTTCTGCAGCGTGAAGCCGCACCCCTTGGGGATGATGCACGTGCCGAAGCCGCCGTAGTTGCTGTTGATGAACGAGACGGCGTTGCCCTCCGAGTCCGACACGGCAAAGTACACCGTGTCGCTGCTCTGCTGCGCCGGCGAGGGGAACCCGTGGTCCGGGATGCCGCCCGCGCGCGAGGGCGAGAAGAGCTCACGCGCGCGCGAGGAGAGGTACTCGGGCCGCAGGAGGTCGGCCGCGGGCACGCGCTCCACGCTGGGGTCCGTGACGAACCAGCTCGCGTCCGCGAAGGCGATGCGTAGGGCCTCGATGATGGCGTGCAGGTACGGCGCCGTGTTGAAGTCCTCGGTCGTGAACGTCGGGATCCTGCCCTCTTTCTCCAGCTCCTGGATGATGCCGAGCGCCATGAGGGCTACGATGCCCTGGCCGTTGGGCGGGTGCTCCCACAGCTCGAGGCCGAGGTCCGGGTCCGGCCCCAGCTGCGCCGCATCGGCGACCTGGTCGCGCAGCGTCTGGGCGACGTTCTGGCCCCTGAACTTGAGCGAGATGGCCTCGACCGGCTCGCTGCCGACCTCGAGGTGATGGGCCAGGTCGTCGAGCTCGAGGTGGCCGCCTAGATCCTGCACTACCTTTATGATTTCCTTTGCGATGCGGCCCTTGTAGAACCCTTCTTTGCCATGGATTGCGAGTGTTCGAAACGTCTGGGCTAACGTCGGGTTCCTCATTATCTCACCGGCGCGAGGAGCGCGTACGCCGTCCTTTGCTGATGGATCTCTCTTCAACATCTCGGCGCCGTTGGGCGACGCGCGTCGAATCAGGGGCTCTGAGGCGTTCCACTGTGTAACGTCATGTCAGAACTTTCGTTCTCTCTGTCTCCATTCCGCACCCAGCCCCACAAAAGTGAGGCAAAAAGCACCCAGGTGAGAAGTTGGTTCATATCGACTTTCAGCAAAAAAGGGGGCGCATTTGTTCCAAAACACTCACAAAGTACGCCACACCCTCCGAGACGGGGAAGCCCTTCTCGCCCAGCTCGATGGCGGGCGCGAGGATCTGCTCCATAGTGACCCTGCCGCTGCCGAAGCGGGCGACGGAATCGCACCAGCCGGCGGCGGCGCCGGGGACGGAGACGGCGTGCACGCTGTCCATGGGGATGCTCCCCTCCCCGCCGTCCGGGATGCCGAGGGACTGGCGTATCCTCTCGGGCGTGTACTTGGCACCGGACCGGCCGGACCCGTTCAGGGCCGAGATCTTCTTGGTCTTGGCGTCGTAGAAGAGGCAGAACATGTCGCCGCCTATGCCGGTCGAGCAGGGTTCTGTGATGTTGAGACCCGCGGCTGTTTTTTTGAATATGTGACCGTTAGTGCATTTTAATTCCTTGTCGTGATCTTCATATTTCAATGGAGCATTCTCCCCTGAAAAGCAGGTGCTTGTGAATTTGGTTGGTGGTTTCCATGCCCAGCTTGAGGTTTATGTTGTTTGATGAGTGAGGCGGACGGGTTTAAAGAAGAAACCTTGAAGTCAAAAAGATCGCAAAACGTACCAACAGCCACTGCCGCGTCCTATCGTAAAAAAGGTGATTAGCTACCTCATACTAACTTAACTCCCAGTTGAACCTACAACACAGTTTCCGCCGGCATCGAGGATCTCGATACCGCATTTGGCGGCCAGGGGCTGGGAGCAGGCGACGATGCCCTTGGTGCTGTGGACGACGCTGCGCCGGCTCGCGAACTTGGCGAAGGCGTCCGAGCCCGGCGGGAACACGGACGGCGTCGTGAGGGGCATAGTGGAGGTGGGATGAGTATATAAGATCAGCTAATGTAAAAAGTCTTTTTAAACTGAGATTACTCAAATTGATACAATGAGTGTCTTATCCCTTCAAAAGAAACTTCGAACCATATATGTGATGTATAAGCTTCAGTTGCTAGGTTAGTCTAGTATATTCATGAGGTGGCTCCCTTGTTACCCGAGGTCGGGTTTAAGGTGAGGAGGGGCCGGTGCCAGGAGCGAAGCTTGGAGATCCCGCCCCATTTCCCGACTTAAATTATTCAATTACCGTCGGGGCTACCTGCCTATTTCTGTTCCAAGTGTGGGTATTAGATAGATAGCATCCGAACGGACTTCTCTGTTTTACTCGGACCAAAACAATTATGTAAAAGTTGAGCTCAACGGCTAAGCTTATCCTTCTTGCCGCAGTGTGAAGGTCTCAGTGTTCGGAGGGGGTGACGTGATATGTGCATCTAATGAGTGTATTCAATTAAGCAATGAGTGTTTTTCCATGCGAGGACAGCGCGGCCTTCTGTATTGATTCATCTGATGGTGGCTTAAGCTAAAGAGAAATGTTAATCAGAGTCCCCGGACAGGTAGGGAGAGAGCACCGCCGTCGCTGTGAGGGTAGGTGCATATGTTTTATCCGAAAGCTTGGTCCGAGTCAGCCCACAACCCCGGGATCGTTATGTATGTCGATCGCCCGGTCCGGAAAAGGGGCAACCGGGAGTCTTCTTATTCCGCCGCCGACATTTCCATCATCACCATATAACCACCTGCAGTAGAACTGTCACTGACACCGCCATAATCGGCGAATAGGGCGTAGCATTGCGCACCGCACCGGCACCCGCGTGCTTATGCCCCACGATACATGACGCCACACAGACTGCCATGGTCTTATTGTGGAACGGCAGACAACTCTCATTTCACGTACCCTCTCAGAGCGATGGTGATACCCTTTGGCTGCTTGGTCATATCGGGCCTTGAATGGCTGGTTTCATTCATTGCCAGTTACATGAGAGTGTGGCACTGGTACTTGGTCACGCCAGCTACTGCGACGGAAGAGTATGTCTCACCACTGAGCATGAGCGGTCGTACGAGAAAATCGCACACCAACTCGACACTGAGGTGCCTACCGAGAAGATACGCTGATAAGCGGGTGACATTCCCGGCTATAATTCATACCTTGCGGGGAATAAGGTAGGTCAGGTTAAATACCTACATAAGCAGCTGCTAGCTCGGCATATCGGGGTTCTGGCTACCTCAGTATTCCGTGTTCGACCAATGCGTCTTTTGCACGTCACGCAATCTGCTTTCTTTGTACAACCGATCAATTTTTCGCGAGCTTCGATAGCTGTACCACATATCACCATTACAAATCTCGCGAGGGGAACTCTTAATGGCATTGAGTGTTCACGCAAGAAAGGATAGTAGTAGATAGAATCTTCCAACTGCGTGGTATATAGGTAATAAATAGTACCTTAGAAAGTAATGAACCGCACGTATGGATGCTTCATGGGTGGCTGCAAGATCTAGGTAGGGAAGGTACTTACATAAAGACATGGTTCCTGCCTCTTTCTTGACTTGATCGTTACATGGAATTCCGTGCACGCCATCGCAAGTCTGTTATCACATCATCATATAGCTCCGACCCGCAACCCTTTGGCTCGGACGAAACCCCGACGTCCTTCCCCGTCTTTTTCCCCGCCTTGCCCATCTTATACCAACTACCTACTATACTACATTTTACAGTATACACACACCTGACAAGAAGTCAGATCTGAACGTGACCAAAACTCGCAAAAAACACACAGGTCCCTAGCTTAAGGAGCTCATCAACATGGCATCGGCATCTCTCGATCCCCCGTCCCTATTCGATGTCAAGGGTCTAGTTGCCGTCGTCACGGGCGGTGGCACTGGTGAGTTTTTTGTGCTCTTTTTTTTCTCGCAAAAAAAGATGGAACAACAGCCATCCATGGTCACTGACGAGCTTGAGCTTTTTATAGGCATCGGTCTCATGATGGCCCAGGCGCTGGAGGCGAATGGCGCCGTGGTATACATCATCGGTAGACGCAAGGAGAGCCTTGAGAAAGCCGCTGCCACCGCTGTACGTTCCTTTTTTACGTGCTGGTTATCTCTCAAGTGGACAGCACTTACTTATAAGCCTGATAATATGTTTATTCATATATTATATAGAAACACAACAACATCCGTCCCGTAGTCGGCGACGTGACATCCAAGTCCTCTCTCACGGATGCCGCGTCCGCCATCGGCGGTGAGACGGGCGGGTACGTCGACCTCGTGATCGCGAACTCCGGGATCGGCGGCCCGTCCCTGGACGGTTTGGCCCGGGAGGCGGACATGGCGACGCTGTCGCGGTTCCTGCAGTCCGTCGACACGGCCGCGTTCAACCAGACGTTCGCCACCAACGTCACGGGCGTCTTCAGCACCGTCGCCGCTTTCCTCCCCCTCCTCGACGCGGGGAATAGGAACCGCGAGGGCGAGGTCAGAGCGCGGATCAAGCAGCGGAGCCAGATCATCGCCATCAGCAGCATCGGCGCCTACAACCGCCTCCCCCTTGCCGGCTACGCCTACGGGCCCTCCAAGGCCGCCGTCGTCCTCATGATGAAGCAGTTCGCCTCGTGGCTCGCCCCGCACGGGATCCGGAGTAACGTCATCGCCCCCGGGTGTGAGTGGTTTTTTTTTTCACTTTCATCCGCCTGCTTCCTCCCCTCCCCTCTTTTAATCCTTGCCACCCCCTTAATCCGTATTATACTAAAAACACATATGCAAAATTAAAACAAAAAAAAAACACAGTCTACCCCAGCGAACTCACCACCCCCCTATTCGAGGCCCGGGCCGCGCAGAAAGAAGCCTGGCCCAAGACCATGGTCCCCGAAGAGCGCGCCGGCGACCTCGAGGACATGGCCGGCACCGTCCTCTACCTCGCCAGCAGGGCCGGCGCCTACGTGAACGGGAACGTCCTCGTCACCGACGGTGGTAGGCTTGGCGTCGTGCCTTCTACGTACTAAAACCTTAAGTTCGTACTTCAGTACAACGAATCGGAGACAAAGGTTTTGTTTTCCTTGAGCCTACCCAGGTGGGGGACACAAGAAGGCTCTATAGGAGATGCCATAATCAAGAAGGGATGAAAGACCGAGATTAATCATTACTTGCTTTATACTCGGTTTGATAAAGCAAAAGGCATCGGTCGAGTGACTGGAACGGAATGAAACGGAGAATCCGAGAAACAGAATACAAAACAAGACAACTAATAAACTATTTTTCGTCTTACATCAGACTCACAAGTCACATGCACATAACTTTACTCTACTAAACACATACTTCAAGTATCGTCCCTGAGAACGTACATCTTTCATTTTAAAATAACTAACTCAAGGAGCATAACTCAGCCACTCGGTCAAGGTACCTTACATTAGCACCTTAGTCCTCTCGTTTAGCAACTCCCGACGCCAAACCAAGCCAAACCAAACCAAACCAAACCATCAAGCAAAGCCACGTCAACCCTACTTCAGCAAAGAGAGCGAGAAGGGCAAAGAAAAAAGGAGAAGGGGGAAGAGAGGGGGAGGAAAGAGAAAGGAACAAAGCTCTCGTTGTTCTGAACAAGGTATCTGTATATATCGTAAAAGTAAGGGGCATTTTCGCTCGTGCTCAGTGAGAAACAACAACAACAACTGTAGCTCCATCCATCCATGATCGATCGCCAGAAGCATAGTCCCGAGTATGGACCACATCGTATGCATAGCATCTCATAAACCGGGGGAGTAAGGTCAGGATGATCCGCCCACTAACAAAAGACCAAGTCGCGTGACAGACATTTTCATTCATCAGCTGTATGCCGGACTTGACTAGCTGGCCAGCCATCGCATCAATCACGATATCTTCTGCCTCTTGGCATCGACCCCCGTTTGCCCGGTAGCCGTAGGAGGTCTGTTGCTCGAGACTTCCAACAGAGGGGTCCTGCCACCGTCGGGTGCGGCGCCGGGCGCAGGTCTCTTCATCATGGTCGGCGGCTTGTACTGCCCTCTGTTCGCTAGCGGACTACCCGGGCCCCCGGGGGCACCGATCTGCCTCATATGCGAGAGGCCAGGGTTCACCACGTTCGGCGGGCCACCACCGCCTAAGCCGGGACGTTGTGGCGGCTGTGCATCGACATCTCTCTTGAGCGGCTGGACGTGTACGCCGCTTTTGGACACCGGTTTCGAGGACTTGTGGTCGATGCCGGGCGTCTTGCGGATAGACGGACTCTCGGCATGGGGGTCGAAGGCTTGTTTCGTACCCACGGTAGCCGGATCTGCGTCCTCGGGTAGATCCTTGATGGATCTGGCCGAGAAGAAGGTTGCTGGTTCATTAGTCGGTGCCCTATTTGGGACGGCATTTCCGACATTAGCTGGGCGTGGGGCCACGTTCGGTGGCGGCGTCATGAGTTTATTACTTGTTGCTCCTTGGGGAGCAGCTGCAGGCACTTGGTTAGGAGGAGGCCTAGCTGTTTGCTGTTGTGGAATAGGTCGACCTTGAAAGGCTGGGCCCGGCCTCGGTTGATGATGTTGGTTCGGGGTATGTGGTGGCTTAGGAGGCTGTGCAGCCGGTCTGGAAGGAGGTTGCATCGGCCTGGGAGGAGGCGCGTTTGTGGGCGGCCTATTTCGATCACTGGGGTTACCGGCATTCATGTTCTGTGATTTATCGCTCGGGCGGCTAGACTGCTCACTGGATCCGTGAGAGGGTGGTAATAGGAACTCATCTGGGTGGCCGTCCTCGGTCACGCCAAAGTCGGCCATGTCAAAATCCCCGAACTCCTCCTCAAGGGCGTCCGATAGCACTACACGCCCAATAGATCAGTATCCGCCCAGTCGATGTCATCAGAGTATAACACACCACTTGTGGTAACCGCATTGCCCCCCTTGTCTGCGACAGCTTTGGGCTCGACTTTGACGACAGGTTGTTCCTTCTTTGCAAAGTCTGCATGTCGATGAAGGTTGTCTTCATCGAATTTGGTTGGCCCGCACTTTATCTTCGTCACCTTCGCCAGATAATCCTTATCGTAGATACAATTGCCCAAAACATTGCCAAAGTTCCTTAGCGCCCGCTTCAACGCATCGGTCGTCCCCTCCTTCTTCGCCTTCTCGAAGGCTGCAGCTTTCCCCTTGCAGTTCTCGATATGACCGTACCCGATATCTTCGTGGAACGTGCCATCCCGCAGAGTGACACGCACAATGACCGACAGACCGAGGGATATCTTGAGTGTCTGCGGGTTCTCGTCGACAAAGTCAACCTGTATGTTCTGTATGCTCGAGGACCATCCGTTGAAGCCAAAGACTTCATTCGCCAAAGCTATGCATTTCTCGGCCGCTATGTAGTGGACCTTCTGCCCGGAGGGGCCACTGCGGGACGACAGGTACTCGGGTCCTAACTGCTTCTCGAGGCGGGATTGAAGAGTGGCAATCTCGGCGGCCGTGAACTGCGATATCCGTGGTTTCGTTTCCTCGAAAGGATTAGCAATGCTGCTGTGCTGGTCGCCTGACCTGTGACCAAGATTGTCAGTCTCGACGCCGTTGTAAAGACGAGTGCTAGAGAGTACATACGTAGGCATGGCAAATCAGTTATGGCAACAGAATTACCTGAGACTGGAGAAGCATCGAACTTTTACGCTAGGGCACGACCATGGAATAGCAGCAGTCATTCGTCAGCGTTTGCGAGAGAATGCGACAGTAGATAAATGATGTTCACGCTCGGGTTGTCTGATGGGGTATCTGTCGTATGCTGTATGTTGGATGCTGGATCCTGTACAGGTAATAAATTATAATAGAGCACAGAAGCGCAATGCCACTTTAGACGCGTAAATGCAGGCACCACCGTGAATAAATGGGTCCACTTAACCTTACATAATACGTACAAACAAACACCAGGTCACGAGACTTTCGAGACAACCTACACAACACAATGACCCTTACCTGTTTTACTTACTTAGAGTAAAAGAAAAAATACTAAGTAGAGTAAAAAGAAAAAAGAATATCAGGAGCATAAGTAGTTCGCCTCTACTCCACCTGGAATTCCCTGGGCAAGGACGGACCACGGTGTCTCTGCGTAAACCTAACAGCATCAAGGACCTACCTTGCCAACGTAGCTCTCCCAACCGCATGTGATCATCGAGAAGACCCTGTTAACTACCTACCCCAGGTCCTTTGAATTGTCCTAGGATAAATCGCAAGGTTAGGGTAGGTTACATTTCCGTCAAATATACAATTGAACCCTGTACCTGTAAATCACACATTCAACTACTCAAAATCGTGCTACCCTTTCCAGCATGCCAATAGTGTATAACTTAAGGCAAGATCATACTACAAACAAGCTGTTAAGGCTCACCAAACCAGACTCTAGATTCCCCTTGTTACAGACAACCAGAAGCTTACTATAGCTGCATAAATACTTAGTTTATGTCCGCTTCGCACGGACGCATCACTGAGCGGACTCTTGCCAAAGCGAAAGGCTTTATAGATAGTTGATAGCTGTATGCGATTTTTTCTAGCTCATTCCTGTTCGGTGAGCATGTATGCTTAACTCTCAGCTGGATTCCCTCAAGGGGATAACCCATGCTCAACCCATTACCTCTGTCGGGTACCTAGGGAGCCATATACCTCTTCCTACCAAGTCCAGCCAGGACACATGACATAAACATGGACGTGCTTCTCCATCCTTCATCCGAAGGGAAGAATATACATGCGGACCCCTCAGCCGGGGGTGAGATCGAGCCGGTATCCATAACGCCGCCACCATGACAGTATGAGAATGCCCTAAAGAATGAACCATGACGCCGTATCGAAGTCTAGCATCCCCAGAAAGAATATAAGAAAAGTAAAAATCCGAACATGGCCACAGATACGGAACAACGGACCATGATAACACATGAATGGCTTTCGACGCCACTTTCTCTGTACATGATGTCCATCTCCTCTGTAAGTCGGATACCTTCCGGCATTGCGTCGCCCACGCCACCCACTGACTCTACGAGTGCGCGTAGTTAACACGGGGCCCGCTGCTGCCAGAGAGAAGTTGATCGACAATAGATTGCTGGTTTGATGGTCCGCCAGACGCTCCACCAGGATGGCTACCGCCAATCCAGCCCACGTTAGCAGCCATGGTGTTCATGGCGGCTCGAAGCCGGCCACCGGACTGTTGGTTGTGCTTAAATAAGACCTGATCCCATCCGTAGGAGTGTAAAGCAATACCAGCGCCCCTCTTGGACTCCTCGGATATCACCAGTGCCCAGGCCTTCGAGATCTCGTCGTAAGCGTTTTCTTTGTGGTGACGGTAGCTTTGGCTCTCCCAATCCGGAAGCAGGTGGATCATCCGAGTTGCACCATCTAGAAACTGAAGAGATTGTGCCGCGTGTGTCTCAATAGGCGGCAGATATTGCGGCGTAAAGTCGGCAAGTGCATCGATGAGGGCGACCAGTGGCTGCTTGACCCGGAAATACGTATAGTCAGACATAGAGCTGCCGTATGGGTATGCTGCGAGTAGCTTGTCCTGGTATTCCTTGAGGACCTGCAGCGCACACTCGACACTTGGCCTTGGTGCACTCCTCACCACCTCCTCGCCGATCTCGGGCTGGCGTTCACAAATAGTCTGGAGCACGGTTCGGAGCTGCGCCACGTCGAGGGTTTCTAGAAGGCGAGGGAGAGACAAAGGTCGGCCAGAAGGATCGCTCCCCCGACTCTTCTTGGAGGGCCGGGCAAGCTGACGGGCCGTCACATGAGGGGAGTTGGACGGGGAGATGGACATTTCATCCGCATCATCCTCGGCTTTGCGTTTGCGATGACTTATCCCGGCATTTTGGAAGGAAGACACTGTTGGATTGCATGTCAGAACAGAGATCAAGCCAGCCGCGAGGATGCCGGATATCCGAGGCACCCATATGGCAGACGATGAGAGGCAAAGAGATATATCAGGACAGGAAGCAACGTACTGGACCGGGTGGGTGACCGTCTGTTGGGTTGGGGATCTAAGCCGTGGAAGAAGGGATGTTGGGGCGACAGTAGCACGTTCATGGTGGCGCTGTCGCCTCGATGATCGATGGTCCAGAAGGCAGAGATAGTTTCTTTTGTATTCGTGTGGGCGTAAAGCAGTACGTGTTTGGTGATTCCCTTGTTGTATTGACAAGGTTGTCAATTGTGGATAGAGCGATGGGAGGGTAGTGGCGGTCGGTTAAAAAGGATGGGAGGTGCAACAAATAGGTAGCCGGAGGGCTTGGGCGGGTTGGGAAACAGCTGTCGGTCTGTTGTTGACTGGACAGAAAGCTCAACAATGCTTAGGGATGAGCGGATAGGCTATGTTTGGTTTGGGCGGCGGTGATGGTTTGGATGATTTGACGAGAAGGCGGAAAGATGCGAGGTTGTGCCAGGATGGGCCTTGTTAGGGACCTTCAAGTACATCTGCACTGTGTACTCATGTCCGGGTTTGAGCTTGGGTCAGGTACATGTAGGAGGTACTTTAGGACCCGTGGGGGAGGGCCGGTCCATAAAGCACCAACCCTGACTCCTGAGGTATGATAGACAGTGTGAAATTCAATCCTAAACAGTCGACTGTACTGCTGTACTGTACCTACAGTATTACATGTAGGTACCTTAGGTACTTTACTGCTAGGGATACAACTCAAAAGGCTGCAGGTGAACTTCACATCAGTCCTACAGCAGTACCAAGACATGAGTCTTACCCCACAAACCTATATGTACCTAGAGAAGATGTTAATGAAGAGAGGTAATAAGGCATGAAAAGAATGGTCACAGAAAAGCAAAGCATGTACATCAACAATTCTTTACAGTTCCAAGGTACAGCATACATATAAGTCAAATATTAATAGTAACCAAACGTCTTAAGATATGCCATCTATTCTTTATTTCAAACATGAGCAGCTTATAAAGCTTGGCTTGGCTTGGTATGTTTATATTTTTGCCCCTCCCTCCACTCTTGCTACAGCAACTACTAAAGCTTAAAATCACACCGTCTCTACTTCGTAAACAAACAATCGCCTCTCCTTATCCTATATCAATACAGCAGTACAGGGTTAAGTCATCAGAAAGGGCAAGCATGCTCTTCTCAGTTCACTCGTCAATCTGAAAACAAACTTGATTTGCATCTCTTGTCTATCTAAACCTCTATTTCAATATTCTCAGCTGTGTGATTATGCTGGGAAAAGCATTTCAATGATTACCTTGCAAGTCTCCTGCTCTCCTCATCCTAAACGTCAGTAGACCTTGCACTCTCACGCCCTCTTTAGTCCTTATTGTAACGGAAGATGGACTGTGCAATCGGCCTCGCGGTCTTCCCTCGTCTGTATTTACCGCTCAGCCCCCCATTTTTTCCGTTTGCCATTTCCTATAATACAACCCCTTTTTCTAGCCGTTTGACCTGCTCCACCACCTTGCTGCCGCGCCCAGGGAAAACCGGACTATTTAAAATCGTCGCTAAATCTTCAGGAACCTGGAACTCAAGATTTCGCATGGCTCATTGCTCGTAACTCGTAGCATAGTAGGTAGTGATCATAAAAGCATGATGCTCGCCGGGTTAGGTGCGCTGTCCAGCTGTAATATAGGCGAACTGTAGCGACAAACAGATCTGAGATAGCCAATATGACGTGGGATGTGATGAGTCACAACCAGTAGACGTGCGGGTCCTCAACGCAGGCCTGTCCTCCATTCAGACAACGACCGCTGCTTCGTCATGGTCCGAACCCTACGGCAAGTGGGCGCCACTTGGGCGTTGACTTCCTGCCGAGTGTCCCTCAGCTGTACCATGCTCTTCAGTGCTGTCGATGGTGTCTAGAGTAGCGTATGGATTCTTTGTGGGAAGCTTGGACGAAGCACTAACTTTGCCGTCAGTCGGGTTGCCTCCGTGAAGGCTCTGGGACATATTCTGCGACTTCGTCGTATGGTGCATTCTCGGCGATCCACGCGTAGCATCTAACAAACCCAGCCCCGTAAACGCTGCACTGTTCCGGGCCGGAGGAGCAATGGGACCGAAAGGCGACCCGTATGAGGCCGGGCAACTGGTTAGGTCCGAGTCTGGCGCCTGCATGCTTGTATTATGGGGGCCAGAAAATCCGGAGGTACTCGACACATGATTCGACGTGAGAACGGTGAGACTCTTGGTTGAAGGGATCCCAAGAGGGTTTGGTGTCATTAGGGTCGATCGTAACATTGGAGCAGGAGGACCCAGAGCTCGAGAATCAGCAGCGTATTCGCCACTGTTTCGCCATCGACCTGTGTCGCGCGCTGGGCCCTGTCCACCGCCACTTGAAGGGCCGACGCGCCCGACGTATCGTTCCGTGTTCGATCTCGAGTCCGGGTTCGAGCCGCCTGCGTCGCTGCCGGGACTCTCCATCGGCATTTCACGTTGTCTTGCGAGGTCAGCCTGGTGTTTCTTCCACCACTGTGGATAACCGTGAAAAAGGCCGAGCTGGTGCTGCGTGGCTTTATCGGACGGCATCTCATGTTTGTATTTGCAGCCCTGTTGCGTGAAGGCACAGGTTCCTTCGTGAACCCACTTGTCGCAATATATCTTAGGTCGGCGCTGGCTCGGAGCCCCCCCGGCAGATGACGTGGGGGCGCCTATACCCGATGTTCCTGCCTGTGTCGGGGTTGAAGGTGTGGCAGCGATGATGTTGTCGATTCGCGACTACAGCCAGGATTCAAGTTAGCCTGGGCCATCATCTCTGACTGTTATCACAACCCTACATGAACTTTGCGAGCGCTGTTGTGAACAGGCAGCCGGGAGCTACTGTGCAAGGTGCGGTCACCTAGGTAGCTTACCTGAATCGTGTCCGATGGCGAGTTGGGATGGACAGTGTTACCCTGTTCAACGCTACATGGTTAGCAAATGAGCCTGTTTGAATCAAGAATGAGGGTCAGGTGGCACCTGGATCACCTACCCGGATAGCCACTCGTTCTGTATTACTCGAATGTCCGTTTGGCGGCAGACCACGAGGGTGAGGAAGTATCACCATACCTGTGGAGCCCTGTTGAACGGCAGGGATGTCCACCAGAGGCGGAAGCATGTCGGCTGGGATCAGTCTAGTATATCTACCGTTTCCACGGTCATAGCAATAGGCATAGAAACTACCGTCCGACTGGCCTTCCGGTATGGGGATCGGGAGCGGTAAAGGCGCGCCCAGATGCTGGAAGTAATGGGGTTGGTCTGTTCGAAGATTGAGGTGCCCTGCAGGACGGTTGGTCTGGTAGTGAGGGCTGTATTGCTCGTAGACGCCGTAAATGTTATGCGGCTGTGCTACAAGAATAGGAATATCTTCCATCCTCTGTGTTCTCCAGTTGGCTGAAGAGAGGCTACGGGTATGCTGCGCTTGAGGCTGGTGTTGCGGCTGCGTCGACGTGTGTAAAGCCATGGTAACGTGTTGCGGCTGCAGCAATCGCGGCTGTAGATGCTGATGTTGCGGTTGCTGCTGCTGCTGTTGCAGAGGCTGATTCTGAGTTGGGTTCGCCTTTTCGCCAACGAGCTTGTTCCGCCGGTCATTGGCAGACTGAAAAGAATTCATGTCCATACTGGCAGGTGCTAAGTCCACCAGATCGACGAGAGGGGAGTCACTGTCCAGGCGGGAGGAACTGGGAGAGGCGCCGGCGACCACAGCGACTTCCGCTCCTACTGTTGTGGGGGAGTCAGGCAGAGTGGCTCGACCTGATCTTCCAGATGTTGATCCGGAGGAGGAAGGCGGAGAAATAGAAGATTCCATGGTGAGAAGGCGTTGGTCGGTCTGACTGGACAGGTACTGACGCTCACGGATAAATCTGTCCACCATCCGCTCACCAATCAATTCATTCTATTATGAAGTGAACAGATCAAGCAAACGAATCGTGGGGCACAAGTGCAGGACCCGGGGAGGGTCGGGCGAGCCTAAGCCGGTCGTTCATGCAAAGGCAATGTGCTGTCAAAGACAATCGAGGAGTTAAACGACGAGAGAGGCCAACCGTGTGTGTCTTTGAGGCTATGGCAAGGGAGTTGGCATTCCGTGAATGCCACTCTGGTAACTTGAAACTCAATGTCGTCAGACAGGGTCGAAGCTACCTAGCTAGGTAAGATATTTACTAGTTGGCACGCAGATGATGGCAAGCCCGGGCCCAGAGGTATGGTAACGATAATAGTACGGCTCACGGGTCACAGACGGAGAGGGTCCTAGGAAGGGGTCGATAGGTAGAAGAAGAAGATACCTATAACTAAGACCTACTCAGGCACCAACGACTGGGACTTGCACCCAAAGTGGATTCCCTCAAGCAAGCAAGCAAGCAGAGCAAGCCGCAGAAGCAGGACAAGTAGGGCAAGCAGAGCAAGCAGGGTGAGTGAGAAGTGCGTATGTACCTAAGGCAAGCAGCAGGAGACCCCTTACTCACCCTTGGGCCACGTTGTCGCTTGGGTTTACATCCACGACCGTTTGCTGATAATTCTCAAATAAGGTTACAGGTACCTCAACCTCAACGGCTACTTGCATTACGCATGCCCATACCTCATGCATGTCCGGTTTTCATGTATGTAAGTAAGTATACTTTATCTTTGCTCACTGTTTCCCACGTGACAAACGGCGTCCAGACTGCAAGTCACTGCACCTGCCAAACCGTTCATTATTCCTGTAGTACTACTAGTAGGTATCAGGCTACCTACCTTCCTTAGGGGTTGCACACCGCACAGCTGGCTACTTGCAAGGCAAGCACGACACGCATTAAGTAGCACCTACCGGCACCCGAGTAAGGAGCCACCTAAGTGGGAACCACTGGCAGAGAGCAAATGCCTTTTCTTAAGCAATTCATTCTCCCGCCGTACTCTGTCTTCCTTCAGGAGTTTGAATGTTGGTAATGCATAAGACATTTAGAGGTTAGGGAGTAGGTATCTAAGGTTACTAGTAGCTGAGCTAGCTGAGCTAGCTAATCTTCCTCCAACATGGCTCTTGGTCGTTGATCGTAGGAAAGAGCAAGAAAAGGTGCGGATCGTCTAGCTAAAGTAAGATAACAACATGTTAATAATTAAGCCTGCCATGTGCTATGTATTAGCTACCGGCCCCTAGCCGGAGCGTTACATTGCCAGTGACAGCCTGCAGTCTGGCTGTGAAGAAGGTTCGACATGCTATACATGTTGCATCATTAACGCCAAACGACCTCAGCCTGTCGAGTGCCATTCGTAGAGAGACCACCGAGTTCAGATCAACGCAGGGATTGGAAGTAAGGTGGTGGCGACGGCAGATGGCACACGGATTACCTCCGCCGATGCGCCCGGAGTGTGTCACCTCCCCGTTGGGAAGTCGGACCGCAGGGAACTGGAGCTGTTGCGATGCTAGAGGGGCTGGAGGGGCTGGAGGGGCTGGAGGGGCTGCTGGTCTTTGACGAGGGGGGGCTACAGGCGTTGCACCACTTGGGCGCGCCATGTTCAGGATGATTTGGCCGCCCTGGACCGGAGGAACTGGAACTGTGCTTAGCGATTCTGGAATACTTCCCCAGGAGCGCATGTTGTTCATGCCAGTGACGTTGTTCTGAAACGCCTGGTGAGGTGGTGCAAGAGGCTGCCGTCCGCCCAAGTGTTGCGCTATGGCTGCATTGGTCGTCGCTGCATAGTGTTGAGCCCCGTTTTGAATCGATCTAACTTGTCCGTTCAGCACCGGCTGCGGCACCGGCTTGGGTGTGTTGGTTTTTGCTGGGTTTCTTGGTCGTCCTGGGGGTCTTGGAGCCCAACTGGGTGCAGCCTTGATGGCTGCCGGGTTCCTGGGTGTCGCTTTTGCTGGCACGTCGCTGCTGACTAATTTTTGAGGGTGTGTTAACTTGCTGACTCTCCTTGTCCTTAGAGCCCTTCCGGGCTACTTTTGACGAGCCTTTACCTTTGGGTGTTAAAGCCTTCTCGCCGTTTGCGAGATACTCCCCTTCGCTATCCTCGTCCTCGTCATTGTCGACGTCGTTTTGATCCGTGTACAGCTCGTCGTCGCTATCGACATCCGACCCGCTGTTGTCGTCCGTCCCTCGGGGCTGGTTTACCGTTAATAAGACGTCATCATCAACACCTTCGATATAACCTACGCGATTCGTTTTGTAGTCGATTTGGGTGCCTCGTCGTCTGGCGCCCCGGCCGTACTCCTGCTTCTTGGCGGCGAGCTCACGCTGGTGTTCTGCCTCTCTCTCCTTGAGTATGTTCTCCCAGATACTCGTGCTCGTCTCGGGGGGTATGTCATCTGTTGCTGCTGCTTCTCCGGTATTCGCATCTAGGTCGCCTTTGTCATTTGCCCAGATACGGGCAAAGGAAAATTGCGTCTCTGCCGAATCGTCATCTCCCGTGTCGGTATTTTCGATCTGACTCCGGTCAAGGAGCTTATCTACCGAGGCATGGTCGTATACAATCTTGTCCTTGGACTCGTCGCTGAAGAGGGCGGCAGCGCCATGCTTCAAGATGGACTCTAAGTCTTCGCCGGCCTCCTCTTTTGCGTCCATGCTCTCGATGAGGGCATGGTCGAGTGCCATCTTCTTCCTGCCTATCTGCATGATCTTTTCTTCTACCGTGTCTTTGGTCATGAGCTGGAAACAAAGTACCTTGTTCTTCTGGCCAATGCGATGGGCGCGCGAAAGAGCCTGGATGTCTTGGTGTGGGTTAAAATCCGGATCGTAGATGATGACCGTGTCGGCAGTGGCCAGGTTGATGCCAACGCCTCCAGCACGAGTGGAGAGGAGCATGGCGAACAGAGGCGAGTCGGGCATGTTGAAGGCGTCGATGCGCTTCTGCTTTTCCAAGGCAGATAGCGTCCCATCGATTCTTGCGTATTGGAGATTCATGCCAGCCAGGAAGTCTTCGAGAATTGTGAGAGAGTGAAGATACTGGCTGAAGATCAAGACACGATGACCCCTTTCCTTGAGCTTAGGCAGCATGAGGTCGAGGAGAAGAAGCTTCGGAGAAGCTTCCACGAGGTTCCTGTGCATCTGTGCCGCATCTACCGTCTTGTCCTCGATCTCGGTGTTGAAGCAGAACGGATGGCACAAGCATTGCCGCAAGTCCGAGAGGATGTTGGTCATGCTTTTGCGCTCGCTCGCCTTGAGCCGCGATTTCGAGATGATGGCCTTTATGAGGTCGGGATTTCGGGCCATTATGGACTTTGACAGCTTCTCCTGAAGGACAGTCATGGTGACAGGCAAAATGATTTGTGCCATGGGAGGAAGGAATTTCAAGACCTGCGCCTTGGTCCGCCGCAGGAAGTAAGGGCGGATGAGACTGTGTAGCTCAGGCAGATTTTCCTTTGTCAACTCGGCATATTTTGCGTCCAATTCTTCAGCTTTCCTGCGGGAGTCGATAAACTGCAAGAGGTTGAACAGCTCTCGCTTATTGTTCTGCAACGGCGTGCCTGCGTAACTAGTTAACCAAATGTGAGCAAGTACATTCGACCTCCTAGTTTCCACTTACCAGTGAGCAAGATCCGGCACGGGATCTTCATCTCTCGAAGGGACTTGTACAGATTCGATTCGTCGTTCTTTAAGCGTTGGCCTTCATCCACAATCAAGCCGACCCATCTGACCTGGGAAAAAGTGCTCATGGAATTGGCTGCGGCCTCGAATGACATGATGACTACGTGGGCTTTCATGCCGCCTTTGGGCCCCTCGGGATAGAGCTCGTGCCTGTAAGCAAGTTCCTGGGCAGCTCTGCCTCCGTGGTATGTCACGACCCGCAGGTCGGGCGCCCACTGTTTGAGCTCCCGCCGCCAGTTGGGACAGGTTGCGTTGGGGACCACGACCAGGAAGGGCCAACAGCCCGGTTTCGAATGGGTCAGGGCGGAAATAAAAGCAACAATCTGGACCGTCTTGCCCAGCCCCATTTCGTCTGCGAGGATAACGTTTTGCTGTTGGTGGAAGTTGTACAGCAGGAAGTTCACACCCTCCATCTGATATTCCATGAGCTTTCCCTGCTTGAGCTGGGGCGGTTGGCTCTTGAGTTCGCAATCCCTGCCGAAGTCGAGCGATCGGTAGAGTGAGATGCGTTCGCGCATCTTGTAATCTGGCACAGTGACAAAGTATTTGCCGTTCAGGTATTCGTCGTACGCCGCACTGAACGCATCCCATATTGCGCCCGAATCCCGGGCAGGAGGCTCGTCCCAGACAACTTCCTCGTAGCTCAAGCCTTGGAACTTGACGAAGACGGAGGTGATCTCGTCAATCCGTTTCAGGTCGTCGGCCTTGGTTGAATCCTTTGAACGGGTCCTGTACTTGACATTGAGGAGCACGTCTGCGAGGAGCCACTCTTCGGGGATGGCGGCCGCCATGTCCATCTTGGGATAAGTAGAAGACTCACGCTTGTGAAAAGAGAGGCGCATGACAGGCGGGGCGGTGCCGAAGACCCATGCCCCTGGCATCCACGTGTCGTGGAAATGCGACCGGCCGGCCCATTTGACGAGGTACTCGATGTCGTCCTCACCATAATCTGCAAGCGTTTGCCCCGGGCGATACGATCCGGGCACGACGGGGCGCCAAGCAACCAGTGTATGTATCTTATGTTTCGCGTTAGTACACTCCTTGCAGTTCCAGCCGGTCAGAGAGTATTCCTCCAGGCGGTTCTCCCTGACGCCTTCATCGGCGATCGTTTCCGACGTCATCGATGGCAGGTGGTCGAAATGGTACCCGCATTTACAGTTGGCGCAACGAAAGAGGACATTGTCCGCGTTGTTGATCAGCTGTGGCCTCACTGGAGTGATCGGGTCTTCACCGCCGTTATCCAACCTCGCCTTCTCCTCCTGCTTGGGAGTCTTTCTGCTGGAGAACTCGGAGCACGAGAGGCCCGGGGTCTTGCAAACTTGGCATTTCGCGTGTGCCGGCGCACGCGCGTCCTTTCCCTTGTACACCTGGATGCAATATTTGCATTGCAGCACAAAGTTGTCGGGGCCGACTTTGGTAACGCGATGCTCGCGCGCAGCTCTGATGCCAATACAGCCCTTGTGATATGATAGAGAACAACCTTGGCAGTACACCAAAGTGTTCTTTGCGCCGCCGCCTTCATTTTTGCACACCTCGCAGGTGTCCGAGTGCACTCTCCGGAAGGGCGAGTCCGCCGTGACTTCTTTGAATGTCTCCTTGACGGCAGCGTGCTTGGGCGCGTTGGTGGGCTTGTCTTCAACTGTCTCGAACTCGTCAATTTCGGGGTCCTTTAAGCTCCTGAGGTTCCGCCCTGATCTCCCAGAGCGCCGTGTGGTCTCAAACTCAATGGATGAGTCGCTGTTGTATGTTCTCGTTAATGTGGCACCTCGCGGTCTAATGAGCCGCTTCTTCCGTCTCGAGGTTCTGGGCTGCGAGAGGATATCTGAGCGAATAATCGGAAGATCGTATTCACCGTCGTCATCATCCTCTACGTCTTTGAATCTGGGGGTTTCCTGTGCAAGTTCATCATCAGAATCGAGCACGGCAGAACTCCTTCGGCCGACCGAGTTCGAGTTCCGTGACCTAGTCAGGCGTAGCGTGCGCGGGGCAGCCGAGAAACTATGTTTCGGCGTAGATCGGTCGGCCTCGTCCTCCGACCCTTCCAAGCTCATGGTTCGAGATTGGCTGATATGAGATCCGTGTTCGAGATGGCTGGTCTCGATCGACGCCTGCCTTGATGCTTGGCGAGTACTTCGGCGAGTCTGGCGGAAAGATTGTGCTCGACGAGTCTTGCGCCGCTTTTTATATCCGTACCCGCCATAATCCGAGCCAGACTCTTCATACTCGTCCTCCGAATGTGGACGCTTGCTCGAACCTCTGGCCACTAATTTTGACTGCTGGTAGGCCTGGTAGGCGGGTTTTCCACCCTTACAGTGGATTACATCCTCATACGAAGCCTGCCATATGATTAGTTGATAGTCACAGTAGAGACGAGCAAGCATCTGAGCAACCGCTGTTGAGAATGTGAAGAGCATTTCGATATGGTGTAGGGAAAAAGAATGCAACTGTGACTGCAACCGGAACTGCAACTGCAAACTGCAAACAGGCGAACAAGGATGAGCCGGATTAAAGCTTTCGACTCTGGCCATATGCCTATACATACCATATCGCCTGCATTTCCCTAGATCACGGAAATGGTATGGAGATGCGCAGAAATATCAAGGTGAGATGGGGGGATTGCAACCACAACCATGCAGATGGGTATAGATCAAATAAATCGGTGGAAATGTAGTACCACAAGGAAATAGAGGAGGCTCCAGATCAACGCGCGATGTAGATGTAGTAAGGAAGGTGAAGGAGGGTGACTTGACCCAGTAACCAGGTCACTTTTATAGTATAAAAAGTGAATGAACGGCCGGGCCCGAAATACTAAGGGCCTCGGGGACGAAAGGTGTAAGGACCAGCACTTCAGGCAACTGCACCACTTACTTCCCTTATTCGACCATCTGTAAACTCGACTTCATAGTATAATTCGTCGCCACTCTCGACTTCTTCCAGTATCCTGAGCATCCGCTTACTCTTGGGAATATGCTGATAAGCATCGGGATCGGAAGGAGGGTATAGAACAACTTCGATGGGCAGTTGTTTGGCGAGATCGATTGTCTTTTCTGCGATAACATCTTGTTCGGCGCCTTCATCGGGACCAGGCCCATCAAGTGACATGTTTACAACATGACCCTCGTCCATCGTTTCCGTGGGTTTCGTTTTCGTAACCTCGTCGTCTCCGAGCGAGCTACCATCTTCGTAAACCGAGGTATGGTTATCTCCTTGGTGCGCCATGTCATCGAACCCGTTGGGCATAGCATTCTCGCTGCTTGTGGTGTTGTCGCTAGCTTCGTTGCTCCAAGGTGTATTATGTTCGGATGTTGTATTTTCCATTGTACTAATTGCCCTCGATAGGCAATACTAGGGCATCCTAGCCAGTCGGGAGACGGATTCATAGGCTTAGGTGCGAGAATTGGGAGGTGCATCTGTTGATTGGTATATCAGCAACGGCGCCGCAACTTTGGATCTGTTCCCTGCAACAGCACATACAAAAAATATCACTGCCGTCTGTCCAATAGCACAATAAAAAGCATTGGATCAGAAGAATGCCATAATATCGTACCTATACTCTACACGGATTGAAGCGGTCTGTCCAGGGCAGGGCTGAAGTCTCCAAACCAGAGAAATGTTCCGCTGAGACGCGCAGACAAGTCTTGCACACGCGTTGCGCTTAAAGTGCTTCTTTGGGCCAAATTAGTCTATGTTAACTAGCGTCTTGGGGATCAATGTCGAATGACAGAATCCAGGGACACTCTCAGGGTGGATATACAAGTATTGCCTGGTATTACGCTAGCTGCCCCGCTATCCGGTGGGCTAAAGGTTCACACAAAATCATGTGAAGACAGGGGGCCCGTGTATTAAGGATGTTCCACTAACGGTAGGTACTGTGCAAGACTGGGCATTCACTAGATACTTCGGTACCTAAACCTACATGCCAGGCAAGAATACATGTAGTCATGTCGCAGGAAAGATGTATGTATTTTTGAAAATCATGTATGCAGGTACGGAGAATATATTTTAAAGCAAGAATCCTATCACACATAAACTTTAATGTGAGCTATCCTCCATTTAAAATATAGCAAAATGTAGATGAAAGGTACAAAGCTCCCCAGATAAACTTCAGGTACTAGCCTAATGGCTCGCGATAAGATAAGCTTTTCTACTGTAGACCCTGACAGATTTCCGTATACATCCAAGATGGGAAGCAAAATCTACGAATTTCTCAAGTGGTCTTTACCAGGAACAAATAATATTGCGCTCATACGTTGTGCAGTTGTTAGATAATCAGCATTAAATTCACGTTCTTTTGCTTGCTTCTACTGGGTCGTTTATAAGTTATAATAAACTTGTATTTTAATTCATGTACCATGCGATGAGATTCCCAACTTCTTCATGTTTACTCTGTAAGCACACCATCCTGGCTAGGTCTTGGGCCGTCCCGAGGACCCCTATCGCCTCTTTCCGTCCTGCCTCAGCACTCTCTGCCATCCACCATGGCCTCCGCCAATCTGAAAAATCCAGGCCACAGGGTTTCAAGAGGGACTCCTTAGAGGCGGCAAAGTCGAGTCGCACGCCGCGAAACTCTCGAGACCGAGACCGGACCGCTCCGGTATTTAAAATCAAGCGGGGCAAAAAGGATATCACCGACAGAGGTCCCAAGCGATCGTCGCGACGCGCGCGCTTCAACGATCCTAATGACAGCTTTGGAAAAAACAGCGTGGTATTTCAGGCAAAACATGGAGCGCTCAGAGAGAAGATGGCCGAGCTCGAGAAGCTGGGCTCCAAGGGTGCCGGCTCTTCATCTCGCTCAGGCCGCGGCGCTCCCATGACTTCGGACGACTTCATGAAGACTTTCGAGTCAAGCGGTGACCGATCGACGAGGCCCCGTAGAGATGATCGGTCCGAAAGGCGATCGACCCGAGAGTCCAGAGCGCCCGATTCCCGCACGAGATCCTCTGCATTTGCTGGAAGCCGTGACAGCAACCGGGAACGTGCCCGGCCTGACTCGGGCGCGAGACCTTCCGAGCGGCGGGAGTCACGGATGCAATCCTCTGCAGACAGAGGAAGCCGTGGCAGCGACCGGGAACGAGCCCGACCTGATTCGGACGCGAGACCTTACGAGCGGCGGGATACACGCATGCCATCTTCTGCGGACAGAGGAAGCCGTGGAAGCATCCAAGAAAGTAGATGGTCTCCTTCGGACGGCAAGGACCCCCGCCGCGAGCGAAGCGCTCGTCCTGATGCCGAATCCTTCGATCGCGAGCGTAAACCACGCAAAGAGCATGTCGAGACCTCTTCATTTGCGCCCCGTCGCGCGCCCTCCGACGGGGAGCCCACACATGGGAAGGGGGGAGAGAGCGGAGTAACCGAAGACACTTGGAAGGCTCCGAGACGCATCCGGGATGACGACGGGCCCATCAGAATTCACCACACTACCGCCGCATCGCAGTTTTTGTACGGCCGCTCGGTTGTCGAAGCGGCACTGAGGTCCGCTCGGAGACAACTCTATAAGCTGTACATCTATAATGGGGACGATCGGCAGAACCTCTCACAGGACAAGGCGCTCGAGAGAATGGCGGAGCGCAAGGGAGTGGACGTGGTCCGGGTACCAAACCATGACTTGCGCATGATGGACAAGATGAGTGGCGGCCGACCACACAACGGCTGCGTGCTCGAGGCGTCCCCACTACCGCAACCACCCCTGAAGGCGCTGGGGCCCCTGTCGGAAGACCCCGCGAAACCGGGCTTCCTGATCGAGGTGGGCTACCAGTCGGCCGAAGACGCCAAGGTCAACGGCACGTCGAACCTGGTGCCCTACCACCTGCCCCGGGGGCGGCACCCGCTCGTCCTGCTGCTGCACGGCATCCTGGACCCGGGCAACCTGGGCGCTATCCTCCGGACGGCAGCGTTCCTGGGCGTCAACGGTATCGCCATCACGAAGAGTAACTCGGCGACGCTGACGTCGGTGGCGCTCAAGGCGTCGGCGGGCGCGTCCGAGGCCGCCACGCTCTTCTCCGTGGGCTCGACCCGCGACTTCCTCACGCGCTCCAAGGAGAACGGCTGGATGGTGTACGCGGCCGTGCCGGCGACGAGGCGGACCAAGGGCAACTCGCACGTCACCGTCGACCGCGTCGAGACGTACGACCCGCTGGCGCAGCAGCCCACGCTCCTCGTCATCGGGAGCGAGGGAGAAGGCCTCGACAAGGCCACGGTGCGCCTCGCCGACCACGAGGTCTCCATCCCGAGCCCGCCCGGCGCGCTCACCGAGATCGTCGACAGTCTCAACGTCAGCGTTGCCACGGGCATCCTCTGCGCATCCTTTTTGAAGAGGCAGTCTGCCGGCATGATGGATATTGAGGAGTCGCTGTCGTCAGATGCCACAGGTGGCGAGGGCGAGGCACATCTTTGGTGATGCGTGACAAGACGGGGAAAACGTAACGACTTTTCTCTTGTATAAACAGTGTATACCTTACTTGCTTTTACTTTACTTACAACTTACGGCCTGTATATATAGAGAGGGGGAACATGATGTATTATTTGCAGTCATCAGTGTACTAGGTTACTGTCTTGTTATCCAATTATTTAAATAGAGGGAATGGTCTGGGAGGAATAAAACGAGGCATGGGACTGTGTAGCAATATATACCCAATACTTACTAGATACTTATCTATCGATCCACCAACTGCGGTTTCTTTTGCCTGCTGCTTCTTTTACTATTTATTGTGAGCCACACAGTTAAGAAAAGTCGTAAAGTGAATGCCACTGCTCTCTAAACAAGGAGATATCTATCTTACTTTAGCTTAAGTAAGAGTGAAGAAGGTTGGTAAAAGCAGAGTAAAAAAAAAGCATCTAAATAATACGCCTAGCCCCCTTTTCCTTTCCCTTCAAGCTTCAGCGTAGGTCAAGCTAATCTGATTAATCACCAAGTCGAAATCATCCCAACTTGAAAACCACAACAACAAAACAGAAAATAACAAGGCCGTACAGAAGAAGACTTTCAGAAACAAAAGAACAAAACCAGCCCGACAAAAACACAGAAAATTCAAACAACCACCCCCTCCCCCCCAAACAAACCTTCTTCTATTCTCTTCTCGTCTCTTGCTCGTCTATCTCCTCGAAACCAACCCTCCTACTCCCCCGACGTTCATGACCAGCTCCTGCGCTCATGTCTTGCTTAAACCGGGGATGCTCTTCAGTTGCTTTGCCTTGCCATCAGTCTTCCCCATGCGTGTTCAGTACATCGGTATGCTCTGCAAGACAACATGAACAAATCGGGATGGCGGCAGTATGCCAGCCACGCCTGCTGCGATGGTGAGAAGAGAAGACAAACGTGGGCGACCAAGAAAACTGGGACTCGTCCGTGAAAGTGCGTGCGCACCACCGCCTGCGAGATAGCGCAAAGTGGCCGTGCTAATAATGATGGCAGCCTCTACTCTATCTCCTCAAGCTCGATGCGGACTTGATCTGGGCGTCGCCGTCTATCCGCGCCTTGGTTGGTAATACAGCGCGCCGTCCTCTCCGAGGTAGGTAGCCCTTGGCAACACAAACACCGGGCCCACCACACACAATCTCAATCTCCCCTGGGACACCGACGGGAAAGGACCCAGCTGCTCGTCAAGGATGTAGACCGAGTAGATAGTTGGGGAGAAATGTGGCCAGTCGGGCGGCAGGGAGCTGGGCCAGATCGAACTACGTTGTTATTTATAGCGGATCTCGCCCTTGGTCAATAGCGGATCGATGGTCGCGCCTCAACCGGCCCTGCAAACACTTCGCGAATGGTATGTAATGTGAGCCCCCTGGCGGACACACTTGCGCCGAAAAGAAACTCCGAGCCAGGGTATTATTGAGGCTTTTATGAGACCCCAGTTAAAATCTTCTCTTCCTGTTGTCGCAGCGCAGATAGCCGGGTGCCCAGGATAGGCCGGTGGTATTTTGGTAAATAGTATCAGGTGCAAAACGCTCCGAAGTTGAGTCCCAGGGTCCATTGAAATTGAGGTTCCATATGGGATTATGAACGGGCTCGAACGATCCGATTCCCATGTCGACCGATGCGTCGTAGCTCTCGTCTTCTCCTCCGTCAGCACTACCCACAACCCAATGCAGTCTTCCATCTTCTGGCCACCGAAGCGACTTACATAGGTACTGGCCCCCGAGATCGAAAGGGCTGAGATTATCAAGATCCACTGGGCCTGTGAAGTTCAGAGGACTAGACAAGGATGCCACCTGACCTAGCTTCTTATGAAACAAAAGCGCAAGTGTCTCAGAGGCCTTTCGAGCCTCGCGAGAAGAGCTGCTGAGCTTGGACCAGACACTGTGAGCTTTCTGAAGGGCAGTCATTATCTGGTCTTCCGTACTCGCAGGCTGATCCGGCCATAGCTTTTCAACGCCCTGATGGAGTACGAAAGCCAGAATCATCGTTGCCGTGAGGAACTCATGGCGGAGGAACGAAGATACCCTCCAACGTACGCTGTGCAGGAGGCCACCGGGACGAGTCTCGTCGTCAATTATCTGCTGTATATCCACGAGCTGCAACGAGGCCTCGAGACAGGCATTGCGGGAGTAGGCAAAGGTCTCCCCGTTATGTTCAGCCGGGCGCACAATTAGATATTTCCTGTGTAGTATGATGGCGCCTTTGTGGAACATGGTCGAGATGAACAGTCGATGCATGATAGTTTGGGGAGAGTCAGTTACAGATAGGTGAAGTGGCCTTCATTCTCAGGGGTGGCGGTATGTTTTCCTTGGCCGATTGCAGAATGCGGTCGACTTTCATGACCTCGCAGTAGGGCACGGGCAACACGGCAGCTGTCAGGTCTATGGCGACGCCGACGGCCCGGAACACTTCCCTCCTCGCGATGAGGTGCAGCGAGGTGGTCATCTCGGTTTCGGGCCTGCTCGGAGGGAGGACTGTTGTATCCTCGTCGAAATCGACATCATTCAGGTTCGAGGGCTTGGCGACATCACATTGCCATTCCCTAATGAGGCGTGACATCCCCATCTGGGTCGAGATGAGTAGGTCACCTTGAAGAATGGTAGCCCACATCCGGCGCCGCATCTCACCCGCCAATGGGGATAGGGCTGGAAACTTGGACGGGTCGCGGTGGTAGCCCATCCCCATGGCCAGATTCACAATGACACCCAGGAGAAGCCAGATATTCTTGTCTGCATCTTTCCGAACAGTGTACTCGGTGGTAAGGTAATGGTAGAGCGTCTCCAACACGTAGGGTCCTTGATTGGTATACTCGCGAGAGTGAGACATTGCACGATCCTCTCGCGATACATGTCTACCGGGGTGCTGTAGTCCTGCCCGGCCCAGGTGTCGGAGGATTCGTCAGCCAGGGCTGAAAGACAGAGGATGGAGAAGAGTAGACCTATCCAGACTATCGGGGCTTCGAGGGGTGCCATCCAGAATTTCTCATACTATTTTGTTTGTTCACGGTTAGCTGGGCTCCACGTGTATTCCACGTGCGAGACTTACTTCTCGGAGAAACTGGGTGCTATGTACCGCGGCTACCGATCACGAATCCTCATCAGCATTTGGTTTCGACTACAGGCCCGCAGGGACCAGACCACTCAAATGACGAAAAGTATTCGACTCACACGGTGCCAAGTCCAGCATGTTGAAGTAGCGTGAGATGCTACGATCCATCGAGGGTTTGGGTGGTAGACTGGAAATGATAGCCTCTTTCGAGGTAGGCTTGCACCCATACAGTAATCGGGGATGGGACGGTTGTGGCCGTGGGCCGTTACCATTACCGTTATTACTATGTTGGTCGACGTCCTCTTTGAGATCGGCTATACCGTCCAGAATAGCAGACCAATGATCGCCGCCGACCTATCGAGACTCGCTAGCACTCACCCACAAGCTCCCAGTGTTGGAAGCTGCTGGTGTTGACGCAGCAGTGGATGGGCTCGTGAGCTCCTCAGCACTCGGCTTGGCTACGCCAGCATGCATACTTTCCATCGACAGGGGTGTAGGGGCACCAGTACTAGTGACCGGGTTCTGGTTCTGGTTCTGGCTCTGGTTCTGTATGACATTCATGATAAGCTGTTCTAGCTGGACCAGCCGGTCCTGGACGCTCGGGCGAGCCACTTGAGGCTGCACAATCCCGAGTTTGTTTATATGCGCATACGAGCATGCAAGCGACAGCCCGCGCGAAGAACATGTCTGGCAAGGCTCTTGACGGTCGCATCGCAACCTGGCGGCATGTCAGGGCAGCTGAAGTCTAGATGGTAGGCGAATGACTAAGTACGAAATCTCCGATGGCCTGACACCTCGTACACTCACTTTCGGCGGCGGCAAAGATTACAAGACAAGGTGGGCTTTGCCCGTCGGGCGCTACCGCCCAGTCCATGACCCTGGGCGTTGACCGAGGGCTGTTCTGAGGGAACAGAAGGAGGAGTCGCAATGTTTTCCATGACGGTCTGAAGGTGAGGGTAAGTAAGTTAAGCGCGAGGGCGCTGGCTCAGGGAGAAAAGAGGATAAAGCCGAAGGGCTAAGAATAGAAAGCGCAACGCGTCTCATGTGTAGGAATGTCTAGGTGAAGACTCTACACTGAAATCCGAAGCATACACTGAAACGGGGATAAGAAACGCCCACCAGGGACAGGCATATCTAAGTACAAATGCCAATATCATCTCCGTGGAATGGAGGTGGCCTTATCATGGATATGGATGAGTGAGACTAACCTAACCTAGTCTAACAATAACAAGCCCCTGCAAGTTGAAGTTCCAACTTCCAACAACGACCCTTGCAAAGTCTGGAATCTGGATCACTCCCGCTTATTAGACTAGTCTAGTCCGAACCCACCCGAGGGATGACAGGCGCCACACGTGCCGCAGTGGATCTTGTTTCCGTCCGCGGAAACTTGGCAGTGCTTGGTCTGATGGGCTGTCGCACCATCTAACCGAATCCTCTCTAGCTCATGTTAACCTCACGTACCTCAAGCAGCTGACAGGTGTACTTGTAAATTATAATGCACAAGACCGCGAATGCTGGGTCTCTGATACTCATATCCAAAAGGTTTCCATTTCTCATGAATTTGAAGAAGGTAGAAAGAGAGGAGTCGCCATGTCTAGATGTCTCTGTTAAATGTAACTCCCGGTGTAGGCTGTTCCCCGGGCCTCAGGTGAGACTCGAGGGTGAGATAACTTCATGTTGAAGCCCCTGAGGCGGATCATGTCCGCGGACGGAGCAACAGAGAGTCGCACAATGCGTCTTCCGAGCCCGCGCTTCAATACAACTCCGTTGCCATGACCGTGGAGCACGGAAAATCGGTGTTTGTAGTAGAAGATGAATTTTATTATAAAGATGATCGGGTCTAACCCAAAGCCTCAAGTAATATGCCTGGTCTTCACTATCAAGTAAACAAACAGCCATCCCCTAATAAGCTCACTTATCCGTCTCGATAGATGCACGACCTTCGACTCCAAGTCTATTGTTCCCCATTGATCGAACATGACACCCTCGCTGAGCTCATCAACCGACATGGAGTCGTCTATGGGAGGAGAGAAGGCCAGCACCGATGTTGAAGCCGGCCGCATCAGAGTAACAGCAGTCGCTGCCAAGCAAGAGTATCGTCTGGTGGACTGGTCTGGACCAGAGGATCCAGAGAACCTGCAGAACTGGCCAGGCCAGAGGAGCTTTGGTCATGTCATCACAGTGGCCGTGTTGTCCATGACTGTCAATATCGCTGCCACCGCCGTCGCGCCAGGCGTCTCTGGCCTAGTCCGGGATTTCGACATACAGAGCGAGACGGTCGCGACTCTAGCTGTTACCATCTACCTGCTTGGCTTCGCCCTCGGCCCGCTCTTCATCTCTGCCTTCTCTGAGATGTACGGTCGCTTGGTCGTGTACCATGCCAGGTTAGTATCCTCGATCTTTACCCCCACTGGCCCCCGGCCGATTCCGATCTCAACCCTACTTGTCGTCTCACTGCCTACTGACTTCATCGTGCCACTAAAGCAACTTGGTATTCTTAGCTTTCGTCATCGGTTGCGCGCTGAGTCGCAATACGCCCGAATACTTTGTCTTCCGCTTCATCTCAGGCTTCGTTGGCTCCGCCCCCCTCACCATCGGCGGAGGTACCATTGCAGACTGTATACCGGTAGAGAAGAGAGGGCTGGCAAGCGCCCTCTTCGGCCTTGGACCTCTCCTCGGACCTGTATGCTCCCCCTCAACTTCCCTTCCATGGCTCAAGTTGTGGACAGAAACCTGCTAATACGTATCCAAGGTTATCGGTCCCGTTGTTGGTGGATTCTTGTCAGCAGGCCCAGGATGGCGATGGACGTTCTGGCTTGTCGCTATTCTTGTACGTCCGCTTTGCTGCCTAGCTTCGTGCCGAATCTTATCGTTTGTTCGGACTTCATCAAACTTACACGATCAAATAGAGCGGTCTAGCCACTGTCGGGACCTTCCTCTTCATGCGCGAGACGCACCCGAACGTCCTCCTCGAGCGCCGGGCTGCGCGACTCCGCCGTGAGACGGGCGACCAGGCCATCAGGTCCAAGTACGACAAGGGCCTCAAGGGCAGCCAGGTGTTGTTCGCGCCGCTGATCCGGCCGACCCAGCTCCTGCTCTTCTCGCCCATCGTGCTCGTTATGTCCGTCTTCGTCGCGCTAGTCTTCGGCCTGCTCTACCTCCTCTTCGCCGCCTTCTCCCCCTTGTTCGAGACGATCTACGGCTTCAGCACCATCGCATCCGGCCTGTCGTACCTCGGCATCGGCATCGGCGAGGTCGTCGGCCTCGTCGTCTTCGGCGCGCTGGGCGACAGGAACCTGCAGAGGCGCATGGCCGCCGACCAGACCGACGAGCACAAGCCCGAATACAGGCTGATCATGATGATTTGGTTCTCCCCCATCATCGGCGCCGGCCTATTCCTCTTCGGCTGGACCGCCCAGTACCACGTGCACTGGATCGTTCCCATCATCGGAACCTTCCTCGTCGGCTTCGGCGCCTTCTTCGTCTTTGTAAGTATATGTGAGGAGGCGGTGTCTCCCATTCCAATATGTTTTTAACCTTGGGTTGAATTAGCTTCCATCCCAACTCTACCTCGTCGACCTGTTCGGCTCCGAGGCTGCCGCCAGTGCGCTGGGCGCCAACACGCTTCTCCGGTCCCTCTCTGGTGCCTTTCTGCCCGTTGCAGGCCCCAGCTTGTGTAAGTCAACTTTTCCCGCTCTCCTGCCTTCCGCGTAGTTTCAAACTTTAAAATCAAACTCGAGACAGCTTTCTGACTATATATGCAATTAGTTTCCACCCTTGGTTACGGTTGGGGGAACACGCTGCTAGGCTTTCTCGCCCTAGCTTTTGCAGCAGCGCCTATTTTCTTCTACAAGAGAGGCGAGTGGCTGCGCAGTAAAACAACTTTGATGTTTTGAAACGTAGAAGTTCGTGTTTTGATAGGCATAAACCGGCAGGCTCTCGGAGGAATTGCGTTGATGAGGGTCATGTGCTACCTGACCATGGTGCGAGCTCTCCACTCTTTTCGGCCACCTCCAGGAATCTTTAGCCTGGATCATTCCGCAATCAATCAATCGGTGCCACGTTTCGCACAAGTTCCGCAGCGAGTTATCGCAGATTGAAGCTCCGGGATCTGAAAAGCGTGAGCACCGTGTGCGTCAGGCACGCCAAGCGTTTGAAGTATTGGTACCGCCATCGGGAGCATGAACTTGGTCATTGATTCCAGCCAAGAGGGTCTGGTTATGCATGTTTTTGAGGGAAGAGTCGGTTCATGATCAAGTATGCAGTCAGAGGAAATCCTTATGTATCAAGATATTACAGGTAGAACAGCAGCTTATTCGCTGTTGTGGAATAATAAGTGACGGAACATATGATGGAATTGGAGCAGAACAGGTTGGGCACCTGGGCCTGGGCACCTGGGCACCTGGCATGTTTCTGATTGACAGTGCCAGTGAGTTAAGCCATGACTAGCCGCAATAAGACTGGTATGAACCGGAGAGCTGCCAACTGTCAGCTGCCCAAAGCCAGGGAAATCAAACAAGACATGCTGGATGCTTCAAGCAGATAGGGACATTCAGACATTGGACAACATGAATATCTGGTCTCTTGCATGATCAGCGTCCTGTGAGTCAGGCAATGCGCTGTGCGTTCTGTTATCCTTTTGAGTTAGAGCTCAGACAGTTAGTGGGTTGTGTCGGGCTACTTCACAACCTCGCCAAGTTGCCTCTCTATCGAGAATTATCTTTAGACTATTAATCATGCAGACTGCAGTGTTGCTATTGTACAACGCATACCTGTAAATAGAACCAGGACCAGCCCACCCTGTCGAGGTTCCTCCCTTGTGCCACACCGCAAAATCACACGATGATCCGAGAAACTGGTCCAGCCAAGATCAAGTCAATATAATTTAATCAATATCGTTACTCTAGTCGAGCTTTTGCTGCCAGATCCTACAAGCCTGGCTCACGTAGGCAATTACGGTGGGCGCTTGCTAACAGGAGCAAAACAAGACCTCTCCAAAACAAACAAACAAACAAACAGGGATACAAAAACAGCAAGCGACAACAAACCGCACACACACACACCACGTACCAAGTAACACGATGCTCATGCCCAGTGCGCTCCTCTCCCTCCCACCATCGCTACTGTTGCTTCTTGCAACGCAACTATACGCTCTGCCCGATTCGTCGATTGCGAGTTTCAAGCAACATGGAGGGGAAACAGGAGAAAGGAGCCCGGAGCAGCTGCTGCCGACCGCGGTGCGCAAGATGTCGCTAGATGAAGGAGAGATGTTCATGCCGGAATACTACGCCTTCGCCCCCGGAGCCCTGCAGCAACAATTGGAAAGAGGGAGCGGACACCTACAATCACCACCGCCGTCGCAACCCCATCTCATGCTAGCGCGCGAGGCCGACGCGCCAGTCCTGACGCCGGTGGAAGAGGCCTTGCTCGCGGCAAACAACTCAGCCACGCTCGCCTTCCGACCGCCGTTTCCGCTACATCTGGGCTATCGGGACTCGGCCGATCTACGGGGCAGTAGTATACACAGGGCGCGGGAGAAAGACGGCGGTCGCAGCAGAAGCGGCGGTGATGATGAGTCCACAGAGTCCTTCTACCGTCGCGCAAGGAGCGCGCTAGCCCGTCTCCAGGGCCGCGGCTTCACGTGCCCCGGCGGCACGCACGCGTGCTCGGACATCGGGCGCCCCAACTACTGCTGTCCGGACGGGGCGACGTGTTCCATCGTCGACGGCGCGCCCAATGCGGGGAACGTCGGGTGTTGCCCCGAAGGTCAGACATGCGGCGGTAGTGTCGCCCCATGTCCCGCCGGGAACACGGCGTGCTCTGCTGAGCAGGGCGGCGGGTGCTGCATTCCGGGATTCACATGCGCGGAAGTTGGATGTATGTTTATTTTTTCTCACCTCGAGTTCTCCCTCCTTTCCCTCTCTCATTTCTTTTTGACGGATGCTAAATACCCCTTATTTCTACACAGGCGTCCAATCCTCGACCACGGTCGTAGCGCCGCCGACAACAATGACTTCAACCACAACGACGAGCACCACTTTCTCAACAAGCGAAACGCCTACATCTACGCCTACACCTACCTCAGCCTCTGACTCCGGGACGGGGACAGGTCTCCCGCCGGTGCGACCAACGAGCTCGAACCCCTCACCGACAACATCCACGACCCCGGCAGCGCCGCCGTATTGCCCCACGGGCTTCTACGCGTGTCTCGCGTCCCCGGCCCCGGCCACGGGATGCTGCCGCATCGGCCGCGACTGCAGCAGCACGTCCTGCCCGCCCGCCGCGCCCATGACGACCATCGTCAGCGACCACGGTGTCACCATCGCCGTGCCCGTCGAGACCGCCACGACGGCGACGACGAGATGCGCCGACGGCTGGTTCTCGTGCGGTGGCGGGGGCGGCGGTGGCGGGTGCTGCCCCTCGGGCTACGCGTGCGGGAGCGAGAGCTGCACGCTCGCTGCCCCGACCGCGACGGAGACAGTCGCCAAAGAGGCGCCTAGCAGCAGCAGTTCTGCGCGTCTTGTTGCTGTGGCTGTGAGTGCGGTGATGGGCTGCTGGGCTGTTGTTGTCTTTTTTGTTCTCGTATGAGATTCCTTTATCCTGTGAACTCTCTGTTTTTGTTACGAGACCCAGTGTTTTGATGTTTTTATGTTGGTGTTGGTGTTACGGTTTTTCGTATTTGGCATTTAACGGGTTTGGTGGGGGATTATATGGTTAATGAAGGTCGGGCCAGGTCACTTTGCTGGATGAATGGAGGAAATTTCTGGCTCATATTGAAGCGTGTTGCGTCATTCTGTTGTTGTTCTGTTCGTGATATCCTTGCGTGTGATTGAATTTCTATGGTCAGGCAAAGGTTATCTTGCCGTGTCAAACAATGTAAAGAAAGTCATAATATCACTATTCATACCAAACTCGTCATCATTTACAAAGCTTCTCCATCACATGTATCTCTTCTAGGTTAACCCTCGTACCATGATCTCTCCCGGTATAAATACGGGAACTTGCCTGGCGCAATCTGATTGTCAGTGTCAGAAATGAATTAGAGATGTATGTGTACGATGATTTTTATGGTCATGCACAATAAGCGCTGATCCGTCTTGTCTAGTACCTCCGAGACAGAGCTCCTGGAAACTTTCATTAAAAAAAAAGGAAAAAAGGGGGAGAGAATCCTCGGTTGTTTTAATCATAGGAGACCGACGACAGGGGAAGCAAATTTTATCTATTAGTTAAACTTGTATCTATCCTGTGTCCCATCCCGACTTTCTTTTGCGCAAGTCTTATCTTTCTTTTCTCTTTTTTTTCTTGAATGAAAGAGAAAGAAGTGAAGTGAGTGAAGGGGATTATAAGCCTAGCCGGGTTTTCCCGAACAAATCGTTTTTGCATAAAATGAAAACCAAGGAAAAAAAAAGCATTCTTTCACCAACCCCCCGTGCCTAACTAACTCCAGAGTCCAGACACAACAATCCATTTTTATAACAACAAAACGATTCCCATCCCCGCGGCAGCTATCCAGGACGGGGTATGAGCAGCACTAGCGGCACCGGCCGTGTAGACGGGGCTAGGATTTTCGGCGAACGTGCTGGTCGGGCCCGTGGGAACGGCTGTGGCGGAGGTGGTGTTGTGATAGCTGGGATTCGATAATGCCGCCGGAGTAGTAGTAGTAATAGTGGTAGCTTCAGGTGTGTCCCACACGACGTGGTCGGAGGAGCAGTCGGCGTCGAAAGTCAAAGTGGGTGTTGTTGGTGGTGTGTATTGTTGTTGTTGTTGTTGTTGTTGTTGTTCGGAAACACGAGAGGGAGTCTCTTCGACGGGAGTGGCTGAGGCATATGTGATAGATGCTTGTGAAGCAGGTGTAGGGGCCGTGCTGACGGACCCTGTGTCTTCTTCTTCTTCTACTTCTGCTTCATCTTCTTCGTCGCTGCCATTGTCCTCTTGACCATCGCCACCGTCGTCTTCTTCTTCTTCTGATGTTGATGTGCTAGTGGCTGAATCGTCTCCCTGTTCTTCTTCCGCCTCCTCATCGTCATCCTCAGCGCCATCGCTCGAGTCTTCGACTTCGGCAGCATTAACCTCCACCTCTTCCTCCTCGTCGTCGTCATCATCATCATCATCGTCTTCTTCGGCCTCGTCCGTGGCTTCTGCGGCCTCTGCAGCAGTACTGCTGGCTGTGGTGCCTCCCACCGTGTATGTGCTCGATCCACGGGTGTACGTGGCAGCGTTTGTACCGCCGACCGTCACAGCACTGCCTGAGACGGTGAAGGTCTGGGTACCACCCGAGTAGGTACCCGAGTAAGTCCCAGAGTAGGTGCCAGAGTACTGAGCCAAAGAGCCGGTGGCCCCGGCTAGGATGAGGAGGCAGTGAGACTTCATATTTGGGGGGCCTGGGAGGTCCTCGGGATGTCAGTCAGCTTGGAGATACACACAAAACGGGTAGGGAAAGTGGGTTGATAAGAGTATATTCTTGCAGGACTGGATGCGACCGAAGTCTACATTTTTTCTTTTAGCCAGAATCCGACTTCCAACGGTTAATTTATAATCAATCAGTCTCGAGCACAAGGAGTGGGAAAAGTCTTTTTTTTTTTTTTTCTTCCCACCAACATTTTTTTGCAGTGACGAAGTTGAGTCCACAGGCCGCGTCTATGTATCAGGGACGCGTATGCTGCTATTAATGAGTTACGAAGATTTGGGCCTTCGTTCCTAGTAGTATACGAGCGGGGATACGGCGAGTTTGCGGATGACGCACGACCGGTACAGGATATCCAGGTTCAGCCCGTCATTGTGTGCGCACCGACCTCTATCTGCGGACGGATCGAGGCGCAATCTCTCTAGAAGCACATAAGTGTCGATGTATATATGCTACGTGTGGTCACATGAGGGACCCAATGTATAGTTGGTGAGGTTAACGTCATAGTATATTGTTGATGGATGGCTTGTTTTTATTTTGCAGAGCTTGGACTTCTGGGTGCATGCTTGGGGAGACACTGAGGATCATGGGATGTAGCAATCTTGCTAGCCGAACACCCTCAAACCATGTATGAGTTGAGTTAGAATAAGAATCATCGACTTAGCAAGGGGTCCCGTAGACGCAAAAGGATGCAATATTTCGCCAGCCAACCCCTTCACACCGTGTATAATATTTCGATGTGGAATAAATAAAAGAAAAAACATCATTAACTTCACAGTGATCCTTTGGTTCAGGTCTGACCGTCTCTCATTAGTCTGACTCAGACCCTCTGTCCCAGGCATGCAAAAGCGTGCGTGGACACAAATATCGGCCCGATGCTTTGATTTCTGTCGTGATGTTATATAATATGAAGGCAGTCTCGCATCATATCATTTCCTCGTACACGTTTCATCTTTCTTGCCTAGACAGATGCCAACGGTCTCAGAATGGCTGTTGGCCTTTGATATTTTCGTTACACCGAGCTCGCATCGTGAACCAGCGTCTTTTTTTCACATTCAATAATTTTACGGTACCCAGACCACGACCTATAAACCAGTATTCGGTTCCGATTTCCTAACGGTGCCAATGGTTCTACACGCACTGTTCGTTCGTTCTCTCAACGATGTGCTCGTAATCGCCTTCTTCGAGGAATAGGGTCACTGAGTCATAAGTTTTTGGGTCTGTATCTTAATCCATTCATCTCCAGAACCGATACCGAGACTCAGAAAGTCCTTAGCCTTCGGGATTTTTGCCACACCAAGCTCGCATCGTGAACCAGACAAAAGTAATCGGCATTCCTTACAGCCCCTGTGACGAACTTGAAACTCGAACTCTTTAGGGAACACGTTCTTAAGTCACTGGTGTCGGTGTGTATCTTTAATTCGATCATCTTCTCTCTCCAGGACCCTGCACGGACTGTAATGGTAGTCTTCCGGATCTTCGCTACACCAAGCTCTCATCGTGAACCAGACAAAGGACGTCGGCGTTCCATCACAGCCTCCATACCGTGCTGCTGGTCTTCAAGGAACAGGCCCAATGGGTCACAGATCATTAGTATGTATCATAATTCATTCATCCTCTCGTGAGGACCAATACCTGGACTCTTAAAGGTCCCTTCCAGATCTTCGCCACACAAATCTTGTGTCGTGAAGTTAACCACAGCGAGGTTGTCGGCGTTCCTTCACAGCCTCCCTACCGTGCTGCTTGTCCTTGCGTTTCTTTGGGGATACGCCGCGTGACTCATGAGTTTTTGGTGTCCCGTCATAATACACCGACGTGGACCTGATGCTGAAGAAGGATCTCACTTACCTCATAGTATTCTTTTCGCCCTTATGAAGCCGGGTGACAGCATGCACTGTATTAGCAAGTCCACCGTCCCGGCGATCCCGGGGTCAGACAGAAGGGCGAGGACAAGGCATCCCGTCTCCTAGCCCTACCAGGAAATGGCGAGCTGTTGGTGGCTTGTATCGATTGCCACCGAGATGTCAGGAATACCGACATCCCCATTCTAATGAACGAGGCGTGATGGAACTACCTCATCGTCATGCATCAGCATCATCATTTATTTACACAGCGTGTCAGGGAAGAAAATGTTTACGTCGACGGTCGACGGTCTCGTTGTCCTGTACTCATCTAATAATGACATCGATGTTCCAGAGTCCAACTTGGCATGCTGTTGGGACCGTCACTTGGAGTGACAACATATGCAGAGAGACTAGGTTAGTGGTGACGAGCAAGACGGCATAGACAATAATTCACACTGGCCTTCTTCGACATCCCATGCCAAGTCGTCGACATAGTCACTTAATCTTTGAGTGATCTTACCCTTAAGGAGGCTGAGGTGGGCATTTGCTTTTTAATCGATACATACGGTTCAGGGTTTATAAGGGAAGTATTCTGTACGTATTTCTGTATCCCTCACCGGATAAATACCTCCACGAGCCAACACCCCCTATCTATCGAACAACCACATTAAAGGTTAAATTTAGGATACGACGTTGGATATTACGTGGTTGGGGATGGATGATGAGAACGGCAGTGTCGACGGCGTTTCTTGACAGAAAGGGGGTTATTGCTATGATCAAGTGTTTAAATTCGAACGGACATGGCTGTCATAACACGATGCTTGCTCAAAAACAAAAGACCACCTCTGAATTTCTCATTGGCAAAACAAACAAGAGACTCTTTCAACTTGAGGAAAAAGAGCCTTGAAAATGATTGGATCTATTTTCTTCTTACGGATCTTCGCGGCTTCGTGTCTCCTCGTGGCATCATCGCGTGCAGTCTCAGAGAATGCCGGGGACGGTGCCGTAGTCCCGGCGGGAGACCGTCCGACTCGAATACCGTCCAAGCCCACCCTGGCCCTCCAACCCTCCACCACCCTGCCGCCGCCACCGGGCCACGACACCCCGGGCTGCATCGCGCTCTCGCAGCGAGCGCCGGCGTGGACCGTGGGCAGGCTCGAATGGCGCACTGGCGGGAAGTGCAGCTACTGGGACAGAGGCGCCGGTACCGCGAGCGGCTACATGATCACGGGCGCCGGCGCCGTGCACGTGAACCTGACGAACCACGCCACCGGCGCGACCGCCTCCTGCTGGTGGCTGTCCCCCTACGAGGAGATGTCCAACATAACCATTACAAAACCGGCAGGAATGGTCGGGCCTCTCAACCCGATCAACCCCGACCCGGGCCCGGGCTGGTACCGCTGTGATATACACGCTTATGTGTCATGGCCAGATCCCGCGCCCACGCACACCTACGAGATCAAGACGTCTGTGCGGATGACCTGGGACAAAGAGATGGACATACCGGTCGTCATGCTGAATCAAACGTGGTATTGCGATGACCAAGGAGCGGATAAACCGTAAGGTTAAGCCATCTCGTGTCTCTGTTTTTTTTTCCCCTTCTCGCACACTGCAATTATACTCGAACTCTAACATGAGGCTCTTCCCCCCCGCACCGAAAAATAAAAAGTGTGCAGTTCAGCGCCACAGGAAGCGCGGCGCTAGACGACGTCAGATGCGAGCCGAGAACGACCATAGAGCCCGACATGGTGGATCTCGACTACCAGACCGTGCCGGGAGCAAAAATCTACAACGGCACCACCTGTGTCGCAGAAGGCATCCACGTCGAGGCGAACCTGACGGAGCGCGGCGAGATGCCGCCGTACGCCCTCGAGTCCCCCAGTCCCGGCCGCCTCTCGCTGCACGGTCGGCTCGCTTGAAAAACCCGACCGCCCCCAAGTACTACCTACTACCACCCGGACTGGTTGTGGTTCCCATGCGAGATGACATATGAATACCTGAGATCCTCGACGGGGAACTGGAGCCCCGACAGTAAGACGCTCAGCGTCTTCATCTTGTGGCAATGCACTGAACTTCGACGAGCAATGAATGCAACCTGGACCAGGACGTGATGAGATGTACGCTTGCAGTGTACAACATTACCGCGGCGCGTATGCCTTTGTAAACCTTGCTTGGGACCTAGGAGCAGATTGAATAGACCCCAATGGGTAGACTACGAAGGGGAGGAATCAGGGTGTCTTACTCGACTTTGGTTCACTCTACTTTGTCAAGTATATTTGCAGAATCAATGGAAGAAAGTCTCATGCTGAACAGTTCAATCCCGTGCCCTCTCAATACTCAGACCAGCCTAACAAGCGACGACTCATCTCAATAGCTGGCCTGGACAACCCGCCTATAGGGGTTCAATTGATAAGCTAACCGGCTGATAGGTCTCGTATCTTTTACAATACATGATTACATACAGTGACGTATTAAAGGCCACTCAAATTGATGATAGGTACTTAGGTTATTGTTATTTAGTTTGAAAAGAAGTCATGAGCCTTCCTTAGAGACAAGCATGCTCATCATCAAGCCCTGACAGAGATGATGATATCTCTCATCCCTTTCACTACACTCATAAGAGGGCAGAGTAAGGGTAAGCTTAGAGTTCGCCAGCAGAGGCATCATCCTCAGCCGCGACCATCTTGCTCAAGGGACCCTTCTTCAACATGATGCTCATGATCTCATACAAGGCGTCGGCAGCGGCCATGGTGGTGTGCTCGGCGTTGGTGTCATAAGCGGGCTATTTTCGAGTAGGGGAAAGTGTCGTCAGCACTCGATCAACACAACTCAACAACATCCTAAGCCCAAAGACTGCCATTTCTTTTCTTCAAGGGTGACAGGGAGGAATGGGGAAATGAGTTACTTACAGCGACCTCGACGATGTCCGCGCCGACCAGGTTGATGTCCTGCAGACCTCTCAGGATGGTACGGAGCTCGCGCGTGCTCCAGCCGCCCGTCTCGGGAGTTCCGGTAGCGGGCGCGAAGGCAGGGTCGAGCGTGTCGATGTCCAGGGACAGGTACACGGGCTTCTCAGTGCCGACACGGTCCAAGATCTTCTTGATGATTCCGTCGGTGCCGATGGTGTCGATCTCCCGTGCCTCGACGATCTCGAAGCCACAGTAGCCATCGTTCACGTAATCGCTGGGCCCGCTCAGCGTCGTCCGGATGCCCGCGTGGATGTTGGTGTCGTTCGCCAGCAGGCCCTCCTGAGCGGCATGATAGAAATACGTGCCGTGATTGATACTGGCGACTTCGGAGGGTGAGCCGCCGAAGACCTTGGGTCTCCCTGATATATGCGCATTAGTCGTCCGTTGTGTGCGGCGAGAAAATAAGAAAAATGAAGATGTTGTGAAAAGGGCGAGGCTTACAGGTGTCGAGATGGCTATCAAAGTGAATGACGGACACCGGGCCATAGGCGCGGTTGATCGAGCGGAGTAGCGGAAGCGTGATTGTATGATCACCACCCAGGGTAATGACTCTTGGGAGCGTCTTGCCCTTCTTCGACGGGCCAGGCTTCTCGGCATCCGTCTTCGGGGCTCGCGACAGGATGTTGTAGTGGCCTTCCTCGATCTGCTTCAAGGCCCAAGTATTATCGTATCTATCATGGGAAGTCAGACATTGGAGCTCAATGAAGAATCTCTATAATGCTTCGCAACAAAAGATCTTACGAGGTAACGGGTATATCTCCGCAGTCCAAGACTGTCGCCCACGAGTTAAACGGGTTGGTCTCCAGGGGCACGTTGTAACCGCCACTGTCGATGTGTCAGTCCCTCACATCCATGAAGCTCGGGACGCTTCTCATCTTACTAGAGATTTAGACGTCGAGATCCTTGTCGGATTCCCGATGGGCCGAAGCGAGCACCAGGCCGGTAGGATGTGCCAGTATCGAAAGGGGCACCTGGGATGGTTGTCAGTTCATGGGCACTTGAAACGGGAAAAGCAGTGGACTGACCGATGAAAGCAAGATCGTATCTCACATCAGCCGAGCTTAGGCATGGGAAATAGGGAAGGCGTCCAAACGTAGAGATGCCGCTGAAGACAGAGTCGGCCTATGCTACCGTTAGACCGTAAACGTAACTCATTTGACCCAAGTGTCAGGGTGGGCTTCACTGACTTGCGTGCCGCCATCTCCGGGCAGGGTGTTGTACCAGAGAGCGCCATGAGGCCCGGATAACGGAGCCTGATTCTCATGGTGATCATGAGCAGCTGCAAGGGCTGAGAAGCCAACGGTGGCAAGTACTGTCGTCCGCATTATGCTTATATTTTTGCGATGATGGGGAAACAGGTTCTTGGGAGAGATATTCCCGAGTTGTTGGTATCGTCTCGAGCTTTATTTAACCACTGCTACGATCTCGAGGTCTGCCATCGATGACGCCTGGCCCCCTCGCCCTATGCCCCATTGGCAGAAGACGAACATGGTCTAAAAGCTTTCCCCGCGGGCTTATCTGCAACTCTCGAGGTCTATCGTCCACTCAGATTCGAAGATGTCGGCCAGGATGCAATCCATTATCGAGGGGAAAGTCCAGTCGCCATATCTTCGCCTGATTGTCACAGAGATATGTAACAGGGCCCAATGCGGTTATGTAACTGAGGACGTCACAGCCCACCGCTAGATATAGGATTGATTGATTCTAGGTATCGTCGATATGTAAGAGAGCCAAATCTCGTTATGTAAACAGTAACTGACATAATGACCTAACCTAGCCTCTGATCAAAGACGTAGAAGAGGTAAGGTCCGCGAGGCTACTTATCGATGCGGGGGATTTCGTCCGCAGTCTGAGTTGAGCACTCGGGCCTTTGTTTATCCTCATTGACAGGCTGATTGATAACCTATGTAGTTTACTTGTGTGCTTAGATTCTTGTCAAGGGGAAGGAAAAGAAGACGTAATAGCCTGGCTTTCCGTCATCGGAGAATTAATAGCATGGGTGCACAATCCCGGCTGTTGGGATGGTGACTTTTTTGGAGATGAAGCTAACCTCAACCGTGTCTCGCTCGGGTTTATTGGCAGGGGTGAGATGATAAGCATATATAAACATATTAGTCAGGGATGTGCACCCAAACTTGCGGTAAAAAGGCGGGCCGAGGGATCGACAGGCAATTGAAATGAAACTTGAACGTCCTCAGCGCTGTCGCAACTCTGCCGGATATGATTCCATGTTTCTTCTTGCGTTGGCTTTCCCTGGCGCAGTATAACGTCAACTTAGGCAGGTTAGTGTAGAAAGGCGGCAAGAACACAGCAGTCAGAGACTCCGAGTCGAGAGAGATTTCCGCTAAAGATCCTACCCAAAGGTCGCTTCTAGATAGTTGGAGCTTGATTTGATTGGACCAATCCAGCTGTACCAGAAAGAACATGGATGTAGCGACCGCTTGGACCACAACAGACCAACACGATTTGACGAGTCCTTTCCAGTTGTTTCATCACTCCCTGTGAGTCGTGACTCCCTTATCTGGTACTACAGGTCTGGGACAGGTCGTTACTTCCTCAGTAGGTAAGTTACGGTTGCCACTGAAAATGAAAGCTCGACCTGTATATCTTGTAGAGGAGGAGTCGTTCTCTGAAGCCTTTCAACTTTGCTCCAAAACTCCTCAATCTCGAGACTCGAAAACTGGGATTTTAATGTCGAAGGATGCTCATTGTAGCAGGTGACACGGGTTTGACCATCATGTGCTGTGTATGCGATATAACCATCTTCCCGGCCAATTTTTTCATCCCTTTTATCAGTTAATGCTCGACCACCTTGCCTGCAACATTCCCCCTCTGCTTCCTAAGGTTTTAATCATCGCCAGTCTCTAAAAGAGCCGACACTACAACACGGCCATAAACCACCGACCATCACGGACCGGCTTGTGAGAACCGATGCACACCACAGTTGGTAGTAGGAGCCCGCTATCTATCCTGCAGGCTGTATGCCGTTGTACTGAACACGCATGAAGAGTTATGCAGATGGATACAACACGCAGGATAGAGACCAGACTGGACACCACCAGCCGCAGGTTGCAGGTAAATGGGGGCTCTACTGACTCTGATTCGCCGGGGCGATGCTGCAGGCTAGGCAAACCTGAGCAGAGGAATAAGGGGGGGGGGGGGGGGGGGGGGGGGGCAAAAAAACCACAGATGAGTAGCGGGGGGTGTTGGATCATGTGATGGTTGTTGTTTTGGGGTTGGGTTGCGTATGGGGCC